>VOQJ01005066.1:1020-18986 GCA_015052665.1 Apistogramma diplotaenia
AAAAAACTTTCAAATTTACTTTAATTGTTACAATTTGTGTTAATAAATCAACATTAAAAAAAAAAAAAAAACTTACTCCAGAATAATGAATTAAGGGTGTAGGCAGACATCAGGTCCAGCTTGGCTTGATCCAAAGGATCCAGCTGTCAATCAACAAGATTTAGTTTAAAACCTGTTGCACATATAACAGATTAATATGTATTCGCTAATGTATTTCATGTAGAGTATAGTTCCATTAAATAATATATATTCTCCAAAAGATATATCGCATTACAAGCTGCCTAAATGTGTGTTAACCTTGTGGTGGATTGATGACCAATGCAGGGTGAAAGAGATGTGACAGTTATGTTAATAAATTCATGTTTGAGATGTGGTGACTGTGGAGGACATCTGAGTGCAGCGAACTCATCGTCATGTTCTGGAAATCATGAGGTGAGTTCAGCTTTGTGGCATCTCCTGCTATCCTGGTGGAAACAGCCATCAAAAGACGGGCTTTAAATGAAGCTCAATTGGTACTAAGCTGCACAAAATGTGCAAAGAAAATATCGGCCACACCGTTACACCACCAGCAGCAGCCTGAACCGCTGATACAGGGCAGGACGGATGTGTGATTTCAGGTTGTTTAAACCAAATTCTGACCCTATCAGACAAATTTAAACTGAGACTCATCACACTAGGAAATGTTTCCCAATCTTCTGCTGGCAGTTTGTGTGAACTGTAGCTTCAGTTTCATGTTCTTAGCAGAGAAAAGTGGCTATCGTAGTTGTTTTTTTTGGAACTGTGGCACATCTGAAGCAAGGCTCAATGTGTTGTGCTTTCAGAGACGCTCTTCTGTACAGACTGTTTGTACTGGGTGGTTATTTGAGTCACTGTTGTCCTCCTATGAGCTCGTGGCAATCTGGCCATTCTCCTCTGACATCTGGCATCAACAAGGCATTTCCAGCATGAGAACTGACCCTCACTGGATATTTTCTAGTTTTTTGGACTATTCTCTGTAAACTTCTGTGGTGGAAAATCCCAGAAGATCATCAATTTCTGAAATACTCAGACCAACTTTCTTCTCTAATCTAATGCTCAGTTTGAACTTCAGCGGGTCGTTTTGACCACATCTACGTGTCTAAATTGAGCTGCTGACACGTAACAGGCAGGTTAGAGATTTGCGTTACCAAGCAGCTGAACGGGTGAAGCTAACAAAAGATGCTAACAAAGTGGCTGATGAGCGTATGAGTGTGTACAAGCACAAATCCACACAAACTAACGCGTCTGAAGGCCCACAGTATTCAGTCTACCTTCTGCAGCAAGTCGTTTCTGGGCACCGACATCAACTTCTCCAACATGGTTTTGACTGAAGTAACCGAGGAGTCGAAGCCCGTGAGCTGTTCATCGATCTCGTGGGGGTAGTCCTCGGCGGAGCCTTCTGCGGCCATGCTTCTGTGAAATGTGAAAGTCCCACACTGTCGTGTAACTCTGCTGAAACACAAATTTTCCTTAGAATGTAAACAGCAGCACAACAATTGCGGTTTGTCCAGATAGAACCCGCACACAGTACTAACAGGAAACGTAAGCACGTTTAGATGAGAGAAAAAAAGCGACAAACGTTTTGGTGCTAATTACTTATTCATTAATTGATTTAACAAGAACATAGATTCACTGTAAACTAAATCTGACAACATAAAAAAATCATATATTTACCCTTTTAGCAGACAACACGTTTTAGCCGACAGGAAATGACGTTGAAACAAGGCGTAGTCGTCGTCGTCGTCGTCGTCTTCTTCTTCTTCTTCTTCTTCGTTCCTCTGCTGCCGTCTGCCGTTTGGAGGAGTGTGATAGCTACTTACCGTGACCTGAATGTTTTTACTAATTTCATAACCTGAAAACAGCTTTATTTGCAGTTTTCTGTATTTTTAAATGACAACAGCTACTTTTGTCTAACCGTGTGTTCCCTCTAAATCGATACTTTCCTTTTAAAATTGACCAATAACAATTTTTTTTAGCAATAGTCTAAAGTAAAGAACTAAGTTTTTTGTGCCAGTTGTTTTCATTATCAATAAATGGCTAAATGAATTTCAAATACAGAAGTGGTCATGTTACTGTGGTAACGAGGGGCATCAGTGTGGTAAATAAAAGCGGACGTGCTGGGATGTGAGACAGCAGGTTAAGTGCTGTGTTTTGGGACTGTCAAGCGACTGTGGGGCTTCATAGTATCGTCAGTGGCTTCTCTTTTTCCATACAAGTCTCTTAAGCATCTAATTTAACTTTGTGATTTCTATTTCAGCTCTTGGGAAGGATATAATCCACTTCATCCTGCAAGTTTTTGTATACTATTGTGAGTACAGTCCATCTGTGTTAAACAATAACTTGTACATGAAATGTAGCTGTAATTTATTGTGCCACTGATTTCTAGTTCAATAGATATTCAAAAGCAACAGAAGTATAAATATATGTAAATCTGTGTGTAAATATTCTAAATGGAAAGAAGAGAAAAGTTTGCAGTATTTCTTAGGTTGCACTCAAATGCTTTTTTTTTCTCCAGGTATTGTTCCCTTTTATTGTAATTCAGTGACACTGCTTCCTGATGTGCCAGACAGAGGCATTAGGGTTGCAGTAAATGTGGTTAGCCAGTCCCTCTGAGTTTTGGAGACACAGTGATGGAGAATTCAGTCCGCTCACCAGATGGCAGCATTTCACAGGTACGATGAGATGCTCAAAAAAATGAAAGGAATACTTTGAAAACACTTCAGTTATCATTGGGGGAAAAATTATGCTGGAAATCTAACTGATGTGTTCTTTGGTCAGAGACATTCACAGCACAACTGCTGGCAGTGCCCATCCTGTTATTCCTTACTCAAAGGAGCAGATACCGGTTCTTCTGATGGGTTAAGACCCTCTTACAGCCCTGTCCAGCTTTCCTAGCTGCCTGTCTCCTGAAATGACACATGCAATCGTAGAAGCTTGACTAACTGTGCGACCTCTGTAGAGTCTGAGAAAAGCCTCATGCTATCAGTAGTGACACTGACCCTAGCCTTGGTCAAGTGTTTCTCTTTTTTCTTTACAGAGATGAAGCTTTTCAAAAATATTTTAAAGCTGCTGGGAAGGGTGGGTGTTCTCATGTGATGTGTTAAGTTAATAAAACCAGTATTATTTCTGCCTGCAGCCAAGCAAATACCATGTGGTAAAGAGAGTGTGATGGAAGTAGCTTCCTGAAATTCGAGGGCAATGAGTGTCAGTGAGTGAAGCCACTGCTCTAACATGGATCCTTTAAGAGTTATTGCATTATTTATATAGTGACAAATCACAACAGTCACCTTAATGTGCTTTATATTGTAAGATAAAGGCAATAATTACAGAGAAAACCCAACAGTCAAACGACCCACTGTGAGCAACAAAAACCCTGTGAAACTAACTGTGATGGTTTGAAGGCTGGATTTTATATCTGGCCTCTATTTCAGGTTTTTCCTGCTTAATCACACGTGTGTTTCTAAACAATCAAGGCTTCTTTCAAATTGCTTAGTTGAGTAAAAGTAAAAAGAGTAAAAGTAATGTAAATTTTTGTTTACAGCAAAAATGCTAAAATATTTTTTAAAAGTTTAAAAAGATGAGTGTTTATCTGCTACATTGTTTTACTCTTAGGTACAAATCTGTCAGGGGCATCAGTACTGTATTTCTGTTTTCTCTACCTTAAGCAGGAGCAAATTTCCAGTCATCCAACTTTTCATAAAATCTAAGCACCACTGAGGAACATTTTTGGGCTTAAAGACATAAACAGTACCACTTGTAACTGATTGTTATCTGCATAGCAGCAATAGAAGCCCTTAAAAGCACTGAAAATGTGCTGAAGAGGGAGCATATATAACAGAAACAATAAAGGCTCCAAAACAGAACCTTGTTTGCCACAAGGCCGGCGAAGCAGCCATGGAAAAGATCAGACAGACAAGAACCATACCAAAGCAGACCCTGATATACCCAGCCAGCATCTCAGCCTATCAAGCATAATGTGATGGTCAGCAGTATCAAAGGCAGAGGTCAAGTTCAGCATCAGCAAAACAGAACTACGTCAATCTGCATCAAGATGTTGCAGAAGACTCTAAAAAGAGCTGTTTTGGTAGACTGAGCTCTGCAAACGCCAGGTTGAAAATGATCAACGATGCTGTATTTGTTATAGCCACAACCTATTCTAAGATCTTAGCAATAAACAGTAATTTGGAGAGTGGACTATAACTGCTAAGAAGAGAAGGCTGAAGCTTGGGGTTTTTGGGTGTATGACAGCTTTCTCAAAATGAGCAGGAGCTTGACGAGATAGTGCTGATTCAAAGTGGTGATTATATCGGGCTCACAGGGATCAAGAGACGGAAAGACATTTTTGAACAAAGATGCAGGTAAAATACTGAGCGAGCAGGAGGATGCTTCCACATTGTTAGCTTGGATCTATGCCTGTGGTTGCATGAGGGCAGCAATTCTACAGATTTGTTAGATAAACTGATAGGTCAGCCCAGTGTGTGTGTGTGTGTGTGTGTGTGTGTGTTTGCACAAAAGGTGTGACAGATGAAACTGTCTGAGCTTGGGTCAAAAATTCTGGACTGCTTACATAAACCTACAGGGGGCCTGGCTGCAAAGGTCAGTGTAAAAGATGAATGCCAGAATCACTGATATCGACCTTGACTCTGCTTATCCTTTATTCACAAGGCTGTGCTCCATTTACTGTGACTAACTGACAGTTTGGCTTCCGCAGTAAAGGCAGTGTCTACTGCTGTGTTGAATGAGTTGATAAAATGCTGTATAATTGTTATTTTACCATTACCAGAATGATGAAGCCAGTTCTGGATATCAAGTAGAGCCACCTTGTCAGTGACATTTAAAGCTTTCAAGTTCTATTGAACCTGGTGAATGCATTTCACGTGAAAAGCCTTTTGAAGAGACAGATTGGTATAAGAATCACTTGGAATCAGGCAAGTATCGGGAGACAGAGACCAAACACATCTACGAGGTAACGAGCTGCACTGTGTGTTCCTTTCAGTGTGCAGTTAGTTAATATTCTGACTGTTGTTTTATTGCTCGGTTGTTTGATTTTTCTAAAGCATTGCCTACTGTTTGCATGTTGAGGATACAAAGCTGCACGTTTCTGTTAAACCTAGCAAACTCCCATTACTTTTGGCCACAGTTTACAGCTAATGCATGGATGGAAGTGGATATGGTGAAAGTCTTAAAATAATTCCTAATATTTCACCTCACCCCAACCTCTATAACACCACTCCTATCTGTTTTCTTGTACAGATGCCTAACTGGGAGACAAGACTACAAATAACAGCAGAAGAAGACAGCGTGGACGAGCCGTGTGCTTTGGCCCAGGATGACCTACTCTACAGGCAACATCTGCCAAAGCCGGCCATGTAGCACTTTACAAACCAACAGTGTAGGACCACTGCTGCTTTAAAAGCTAGTCATCAATCAAAGTCTATGGACAACCAGTACTACACTGAAACAGTTATACAACTTTATAACATTGTAATACTTCATGAATCATGATGCAGCGTTGAAAGATGTTGATCCGGAACAAAATGTGGGTCAGACAGAATGTAAAGAAATCGTAACATAGTTTCCTTTGTTTTTAAACTGATTATTTAAAAATAGTCTTGACCAAGGGACTTTTTGCTTGCCTGACCTCCACACCACAGCTCAACTTCATTAAAAAAAATACATGAAAACAGGCTGGTAAGCAACAGCCTCTAAAGCGTCTGTCTTCTACTTGATGTGCCAGACACTCACACTCACATTTGTGCTCATGTTGACGACTCTGAGAGTTGAGAATAAGAATCAGAGTCACTGGAACTGCACGTAGGATCGTTAGTGACAAGTGTTAGGTTCGTCCTTTCATGTTGTTGTGCTGGAAAACACAAAGGTCACATTGTATCACTTGAATGTGGCCTGTTGAAAATGATTTGATTTTCTTAAGAGACTCTTTAGTGCACATAAACACCAGGTAAATTCTTATGCTAATCTCCCCAAATCCCATTGGATAAAATAACTTTATTTCACTTAGTATATATTAGTTATAAAACAGCAAATGTTAGCATTAGCTGCTGAATGGGTCTACTAGGTGGATTATGTAATAGTCCAGGGAATATTACAATTTAAAAGCTTGACATCAGTGCAGTTTCCCTTGCCAAGCGAACTTACTCTCTCTGAATATTTCATGCAAAAGGCGCATCCAGTCCTTGATAAGTAAAAGAGAAGGCAGCTGCATGTGAGCCTTTTTAGCTTTCAGTATGCAGCGCGCTGTGAAGCATTCACGCTTGAACGAAACAGAAACACAGTTTTAAAAACTCATTTAAAATTAATTCAACTTCAGGGAGCAAACAACACCAAATCTAAGTCAAAATGGCAGTAATAAGATTTTAAAGCTTTATAGAATAAACTGGCAAATTAATTACTACTGAAACGACATGACGGATGTTCAGTGCTGGCTTTCCGGCTCCTGATTTTTGGAGCAAAATAGTCCCATCGAGCTTACACTGACACTAAGAACTGTGGACTCTCAGCTGAGTATAAATGCCTTAAATATTTTTCAAGCTGTTTTCATACAGTAAAATGGAAAGTGGTAAAAACAGCCCAATAAGATACTTAAGAAACAAATGTATCAAAGCTGTTTCAAACAACAATACTATTTTATTCACATTAATACATTTACACAGTGCTCTTAAACTCACTCAAACAGGTGAACTAAACACACTGGTCTCAATTCAAAATGAATAGTAAGGTAGTAAGGTATGTACTCACTTTTGATGTGTATCTCTATTGGGAGCTTAGACTTTAATTTGAAATGGTTTTTAAAAGGTGTTAAAAACTGTTAAATGGAATTTTTTATATCCTGGAGCAGTGGAATAAGGTCAATGAAGAATGCTGTTTACCAGCTCTATATAGACGCTAATTCTCTCATGTATATATAAATCCTGCGGTCACCACATCTCAGTGTTTTGCTTTCCACATTTTCACAGGGGACCTGTTGCAGCATGAAGATGGCCAGTATCCTCTGCATAGCCTGGAGCAGGCTGCTGCCCACTATGCATCAGCTATCAGACTCAACTCCAGAGATGCCAGACTTCACTTCCAGCTGGGCCCCGTGCTGGAGGAGCATCATTATGCCACAGAGATGCACGGCCTCCAGAGGAAGGTATGTGTAGTGTGCTAGCTCTACCAGAAGCTACAAACAATATTTTGCCTTTAGGGCACTTTTTACATTAAATTTACACGATAAATAACTTGGTCATTTTAAATTACAAATGTATATTTACTTGAAACGTCCTTTAACAACACAGTTATTCATAAACATAAATCTGGGAAAGCTTTTAGAAAATATAAAAAATTGTACTCCTTTGCCAGTGCAGTATAAATGCTCTCACTGATTATTTAGCTATTCAACCTCTCATGTTTCAACTCCAAGAGCTGAATTAAGTGATGCCAAATCAACAGCGCATCAGGATGACATCCTGGCTGTGTGTAAACTGCACGGCCTCCTCGGAACGCCCACTGCAGAGAACCAGCTGCAGGCTCTGGATAAAGAGCATCATCTGCTCAAAGAGCAGGAGCAATCAAACAAAGCAGACTATGTTATGACTCTCTGCATCTGGCTGTCTAAGAAAACTGGCAAGGTAACTGTGTCATATGCTGTCAGTGCCTCTGCACCTATTGCACGAGGAAACGATTTTATCTGATAGTGATGAAAAAGATTATTGAGGGGCCAGAATAGAGAGCTATTATCCATCTCCCTATTCTTCTGCTTTATCTTTAAAATCTGTATAACTGCTGTTTGACTTATAGCTGATCTGTTAAATGCACAGCCACCCTAACCTTTTGGTAAATCTTGCTCAGTTCAGCATCTCAGAATATTACAGAAAACATTTCCAGAGGCGATGTCACTGTGGCACAGATAATAGATTATAGCTCTGCCTTGGAAATGAATTCTAAAACTCACAGTGAAAAATTATACAATCAGCAATTTCATCTGCTGTTAAAAACCTTTTGAAAAACAGTTGCTCAGCTAATGACCTTTAACCTCTCTGTTCCAATAAAGAACAGAGATTAAAGCACGCATGTCTTTTTCTGTGTGTGTGTAGGAGCAGAGTTGGAAAAAAAACTCTCCTCCTTAAATTAACACTCGCTTAAAAGCCCTCTAATAATAATAAAAATAATACTTCGATTTATATAGCGCCTTCCAAGAAACCAAAGGACACTGAACAAAGAGAAAACAACCCAAACAAACAAACTAGGAATTGAAGGCCTTTTCAAACAGGTGAGTTTTCAACAGTGCCTTTAAAGTGTCCAGTGATGGGGCATTGCAAAGCAGAGAAGGGACACAGCTCCAGAGACTAGGGGCTACCACATTAAAAGCTCTGCCCCCAAAGGTACGGAGGTTGGTGTGAGCAGACCCACAGCTGAGGACCGAGGCTGTTTGAATGGGTTCAAGAGGTCGGACAGATACTAAGGGGCCAAGGCACTGAGGGATTTGTAAGTGAGGTGAAGGATCTTGCACGCAATGCGAGACTTTACCGGGAGAAAATGTAGCTTAATAAGGGTAGAAAATACTTATTTAAATAAAGGTAATATTAAGTTGAAAAAGAGTATCATAGACTGCTAAACAGGATGATTTGGGTCTAGATTCTAAACATCTAAAAACGAGATCAGAGCTCTTCAACATGTCTCATGTGTTGCCTTGATTTTTGTTTTCCAGATTCTTTGCAGGGCCGGTTGTGCTGCAGCAGGAGCAGAGAGCCTCTGAGGATGCAGAGAAGGAGGCTGCTCTGTTCTTACAGCAGGGACTGGAGCACTTTATCAGCCAGCGCTGCAGCAAGAGGTGTGTGTGTGTGTGTGTGTGTGGTGGAGGTGGATATATTCAGTGAGAGAGGGAGAGTGTGAGGCCACAGCAATAGCAGTAATACACTGGCCTGTTCTCTTTAAGCCTACAGAAAGGAGAACAGGCTGCTGAAAGAGACTGCTGTTGTCTGACTTTGGCTTAAGGTTTACTGCTTAACACCAAGTTCACGACTAAAACATGGTGGAGAGGTGGAATATGGACAAAGGAGGATTAGTTACATTTTGGTCTGAATCCCAGACATTTTCTTTAAAACTGTGTCTTCTTCTCGTTAGTTAGTGTTAGAGTTCCTGCCCTTCCCCTTGTGGGCTTCTAAGGTTACCAGAGTCATAATGGCTGTTTTGTTTTTGTGCTGCCATACATTTTATGATTTTGTTTACAGCTGGGAGGATCCATCAGACCCTCTGTTCCCTCTGTAGCCTCAATATGCAGTTCCATCTCACTCTGAGGCAGCTGCAGTAAAGAAACACATTATCTGCAAAGGCCATGAGTGCTGAACAGGTTCACCATATGTAGGTAAAACTCTGACAGTCCCTTTTTTTGCTGCTTTTATTATTCAGTGCTTGTAGTGGTTCTCGGCTCCAAATAACTGCCATTCATTCGCTCGTCTCAACAGTGAATGTGCGATCCAGAGAAAAGTCTTATTTAAAATTATAAGCCAGTTTAGCTGTTTAAAGCACTACATAAAAACACTGTCTTCTTGTCTCTGTGCTGAACTGCTTCAGTGTGGCAGTGCTGAGTGCCCAGAGTGTGAGTCAGTGTGTACGTTGTGGTGAGGTGAGCAGGCAGCTGGAGTGGGTGCTGCTGGATGCTCGTTTTGCCCTGCTGCAGAGGCTGATCCAGCAGGGTGAACGCCAGGCTAAGACTGGCACTGAGAGGCAGCCTCTGGTGCCAAAACGATGCCAGGCCCTCACAGTTCTCATACATTGCAGCTCTGCTGCTCCCTGCCAGGAGCCGCTGGACGTGCAGGAAAGGATATGAAAATTAATATGTTAATTTTCATAAGTGCTCGGTGTGACATAATTCAGGCTATTTTTCTCTTCCTGCCTCTTTACTGCTGATCCATATATGCCATCTTGCAGGAGTAACCACACCGTGTGACAGCCACGCCCTTTGTCTCTTGGGTCTAGTACAGCTGGCTCAGTACAACAATAACGCATATTCAGAAAAGTCAAAGGAAGCCATAAGTGATGCCTGTCTCAGTCTCCGGGCCAGCATCGAACTGGAACTCAAGACTCAGACTGGAGAGCCACCGGAACAGCTGAGCAGTGAGTACGCAGTGTACATTTACTGAGATGTGCATTCCAAAGGAGATGCTTTTCCCACCAATTCCCACTTGTGAGATGAAGGAAGGTGGTTCGTGTATAATGCGCAGAAATCAACAGAAAATAAAGGAGAATTGTAGGCCTGACCCCAGCCAGATGAACCGGCTTCCTCCACCTTACAAGTAGGAGGAAGGGCACCACCGTAGGCTGCTGGCAACGGCATGACTCCTTTTCATTAATACTAACATGCCTCCTCACTTCCTTCACTTGCTTATCTTCCTCCCAGCAAGGATGTGAGAGATGAGAGGAAGCAGATGCAAGAGCCAAAGCTGCCAAATGAAATATCCTTGCTTCCATAGCGTCAGTCGGAATTATTACCTCCCTTTAAACTATAGAACTGATGATTATGTTGAATGAATATTGTTATTTCATGTAGTAGGCTAATTATTTTGATGCATTTACATATGTCCAAGAAACACATTAAATATTGATGAGCTTCTTGGAATTTAACTTTTTGTCACCATTATCTGTTTGCTGTTTGTGCAGAACAAAAGTGGTGGCTGGAGGCTAAAGCTAAGGAAGCTGCCATCAGTCCATCACTCAACTAGCAGGTGTGAAAGAGCCTTATGACACCAAAGTGGCAAAACAAGGAGCTGAGGAGGCCAGGGGAGTTTCAAGGGTGTGTAGCAGTAGCTGTAACCACAGCACCACGTCCAGCCCCCATCAAGGGAGGAAAGGCTGTCCGGCTAGCAGCCAAAACCCCTGCAGGCGGGTTTGCACTGAGAAAGGTGTTTATAGTTACATGCTTTGTATGGTTTTCCAAGATATTATCAATTTTAAAAATGGACGATTTCCTGTGGATTCAGTCTGCATAGCTTTGCCTTACTATTTATTTATGAAGCAGCAAATATATTTTTAGAGCTTGTGTACTATATTCTCTCTCCTGTAGGGGGAGCTCTGGAGCAGCTGCCCAGCCAGACAGGGTGAAACTTTCTCACAACACTAAACCCCAGCTGCCTCTCAACAAGTCTAAACAGGACAGTTGCCCTGATCTGATACTTTAAGGACAGCAGAGGTACGGTGGCTCTTGCAGAAGCATTTAGTGTGACAAGTGAAAACCCTTTCTTGTTGAGGTGTGAATATGGTTTTGTAAGCTCTCCCAATAGTCCCTTGAACCACAGATCTCATGCAGCAAGGCTGGATCTGGCTTGTGCCTGCTCATGATCTCCAGATACCCAGGACCAAGCAAAACAGCTGAACCTACAGGCCATCACACCAGGGAACAGTTGAAATTTTTATATTCACATTTCAAGAGTTTCCCAGATGCTTTACAATAGCTTCCAGTAGCATTGCAATAAAGATTAGGACGGGTGAAAAACCCATCACTTCTGTGCTCCTCTGTTGACGCTACACGGCCATATTTTAAAGTCTTCTGTTCAAGACTCGAAATCCTTTATTCCTAAATCTTTGGCAGGAAGAACAATCTGAATTGTGTCTGAAGAAAATGTGCAGTATAAGCCAGGACATTAAAAATATGTGGGGAAAAAATTAGATGGCACTAATAAAATGTCACTAGCTGATAATTTGCGGGGGCATTTTCATGCATCTTATCTACAGCAAATATAGTCGTTTAAGAAAAATGTGTCCCATTACAAATCTTCTATATGTGGACAGCCTGCAGAAGTTGCACTTGGTTCTTTTTTTAATCGATTTACAAGCATTTGGTGTTTGAATGCAGTGCAGATTAGATATGATTAACTGACTGTTTAGATCAGGGGTGTCAAACTCAAATCCACAGTGGGCCAAAATTCTAAACTGGGACAAAGTCACGGGTCAACATTGATGTTTACTGAAAGAAATCTCCCTCCAGATACAACAATGAACCTTTTCATATGGACCTTAACTAGTTCTGCTTACCAAACCAACCAAACCTCTTCATCTCTTCTACTTTCTGGCACCTTTGAGTCACGTCCTTGTACTTGTCTTGGTGTTTCGTTTCATAGTGTCGTCTAATGTTGTACTCCTTGGTTACAGCCACATTGGCTCCACATACAAGACAAACAGCCCTGTCTTTTACACAAGTAAACCGTTATTCTGCTTCCCACCTGCCTAGAAAGCTCCTGTTTTCTGCCTTTCTTTTTGCCATTTTTCACAGGGGAGCACGCTGCCAATATTAGCATAAGGTTGCTTTATGACTACTGTCAACAGAGGAGAGGGCGTTTATGGGTCTTGTCATGATTTTTGCACCAAAACACCAGCAGAGCATTCTGGGATTTGTAGTATTAGCAGTACAAGCGCTGTAGGCTCCAATACTGGCGGGTCAGCTTCAATTGTCCTTGGGTATGGCTTCACGGGCCAAATATAATTACACTGTGGGCCAAATTTGGCCCGTGGGCCAGAGTTTGACACCTATGGTTTAGATCCACGATGCCTACATTCAGCTTGTGCAGCTGCTGGAGCAATCTGACCCTCAGGCTGCTTTGGACGTGTACTGCAAATTCCCTCTGAAGCCTGTGGCTGAGCAAAACTTCGAAGATGCCTTCATCACAGGAGAGACTGTCCGCATGCTGGTGTCCCAGAGCAGCACGACCACCCACAGCTGAGCCTCAGCCTTATAGCTAATATGGCAAAGTCATGGGCTTAAGTGACTACAGTTTATTATTATTATATATACAGTAAATAAGGTAGTGTTAGTCTTGGAAAAGTCAAACCTGGAAAATAATCTTATTTGAAACCTTTAAAAATCTGGTTAAATAACCTTTTAATGATTTTGGATGGACATGGAGGGCATCTGCTAAAAATACTAGAATGCAGCTATTGAAGACTGTCAGCTACAGATAAATATGAACTTTCATATTCTTTTGTTAAACCTATTATTAGGTGAAAAATACCAGATTACCATGATTTTTTTTATAGGCAGCTGGACTATATTTACAAATGCGTTGTACTGAAATCATGCAGCCAGACTCATGTGACATGCCATGTCACATTATTTATAGATATGTATCACATTTAACTGTTGTGATAGACAGATAGATGACTTATTGCATTCTAAATAGTAATACATATACAAAGACTGATATCAAGCAGCTGCCTGGCCACAGGGGAAGTCCGATTATAATAATTTAGTCATTTAAAGATGTTTAACACAGAGAATAACATTTCCAAGGTCTGCGTTCAATTCCACCTTGGCCTGGGCCTCTCTTTCTCTGCGTGCCGTTTGCATGCTCTCCCTGTGTCTGCGTGGCTTTCCCCCCACAGTCCAAAGACATGTACTTACTGCGGTTAGGTTAATTGGTCACTCTAAATTGCCCATAGGTGTGAATGTGAGTATTTGTCTGTGCCCCTGACCAAGGCACAGGTACATCCTGTACAGGTCGCCCCATGTCAGCAGGGATAGGCTCCACCCGGTGCTCCGCAACAGTAACTAATTCATTTTTATTCCCTAATTGAATCACAGTTTGCTTTAATATCAAAATGTCTCATCTTTAGTGTTAATTTGATGTCTTCAGTTTCATTCTAGTCCCTCCTCCTTGACCCTATCCCTGTTTTGCACGCTGCTGCGTATTGTAGGCTATTCATCTAAATAGCCTAAATAACCACGAGCGCTGGATCTCCAAAAGAAGTGGGCCACACTCACACGTGGTGGCGTGCAAATCCAAGGGGCGGTGTCAGATGCTATGACTAGGATTGGCCCTTTGTGTGTGCATAAACAAAACTACTTATCTTGACTACAGTCACTACTGGTGTCTTAAATGAGCCATTCGTGTTTGGCTGAGGCCACTGAGAAAACATTTTTTCTCCAAGCAGATTTAATTTGGAAAAACACCTCTTAAAAAATGTCATGTCAAGAGCCACAACTTTAACAACAGACAAAGTAAAGTCCAACAATGTTCACTAACAGTGCAACAAAAGAAAACTTTTCAGTTTCCTCTTACGAAAACAGAAAATAAATCTTGAGCCCACAGTAATTCCAAACCAGAGGCTACATGAGTTATTTCTTCATCCCCACAGACTTCATGATAATACAGGAAATGTGTAATTGTGTTATAGATGTTTCTCTGCAGTAAGGGATAATATTGTCTGCAGGGCTCAAACAGACACTTCACATTTTTTCATTTAAAAGGGGGGAGGGGGGTCTCACCCAAAGTACTTTCCCAGTTAGTTTGAAATCCGTTTTCTTTTCTCTTTTTTTTTGCAAAATAATTATTAAAATAGATTTAAGCAGTTTCCAAGACTTGCAGTAGAAAACTTATGTTTTGTGATTTACACTCTGCTGGTGCAGCTCTGCAGCTGCGTTTCTTTCCAGGTCAGGCTGCACAGATCACAAACAGTCTTTTATGCAGTGTACGTTTTAGACCACGTTAAGTTTGGTGACAATAAGCACACGGACGCTCTGGTCAAAACCCGAACACACACACAGGCCCTGCTTGTCTGGGCTCCAGTCCAGACTGGCGATTGGCTGACTGGACAGAGTGACATTCTGTAAGAGGTTCACAGATCCAGCTACACCTACGTCAACACCATCGGAGTCTTTCTTGCTTCTCTGAGCAGGATACTCGCTGGGAAATGACATCGAGACACAAAACATTATGGTTAGTTTAGAGTTAGGAAAGACCACGGCGTGTGTTGACTGACTCGACTGGCTGCTTACTATTTCCACAGATGTAGGTTGCCTGCTCCCCCCGTGGTCATAAAGATGTCTCTGTTCTGAGGCAAATGTCTCACCTGCCAGACGGTTGACTTATGAGCCTAAAATAGAGAAGAGTCGTGTTTACTTCATATCAAAACAAATCAAAAGACTGTAAAGAAAACCTTTCAACCAATTTAAAGTGATGAGACGAAAACAGTACGGCTTATGCTGTTTTCAGAGAGAGCTGTTTTGGCTCCTCTTTGGTAAGGCATTAAATTGAAAACACAAGTTGGAAGTTATGCCACTGATGGACTGGCCTGATCTCTGTTTTAAGGCATCGCTCCTGTCGTTTTGCATATGCTGAGCACCTCCATTAAAAAAGCACACTAATATGCTGACATGGGAAAGTAAATTTAAAAAAAAAAACATTTCTGAATCCATTTAAAAGAGGTTGCCATTGATGCTTTGAAAGTGAAATAAGATTTTGATTTTAACAACTATTAAAAACATGTCACCTTATAAAATCTCTATTTATTTTAGTCTGGTGCAACCTTATGACTCACTACTAGAGACACTGGTGTGCCAACTGTTGATTGCTCAGAAGAACTGGACAAATATTTAGAAATCCAGGCCCCCGGATCTCCCAGGCCTAGCTAACACTTGGCAGGCTGGCTGTGCACTAATCCTGGTTTAAGTGTGTTTTTCCAGCATTTTCCCACAAAAAAGCCACGCTTCTCTCCCCTCTCATGCCTAGTCTCATTTTTCTGGCCCGTGACACAAAGCCACAGAGAATGTTAGACAAACACGACCTTAAACACTTCCAGCTGTAGAAACGGTCAAATTGTCATGTGCCCCCATTTCCCTCTGTACCACACTAATGTAAAAAATAATAATAGTGCTAATAACCTTTAGACGTTTTTCCCATACGTCGGAGCCAAACATCCATCTGACTTGCCCCACCCAGGTCAATTACCTTTTCGGAAATGGAGGCGAAGCCCTTGGTAGGGTGCTGGGTCCTCATGTCGAAGACGTGGAATTTCCCCTCCAGCGAAGTGCCCACCAGCTTGTTCATGTTGATGTCTTTCCTGTCAAACTCCACGCAGCATACCTGGTCAAGAAAAGAAAAGAACAGTCACTTTTCCTTTTAACCTAGACACAATGACCTCTAGCAAGTTCATCTACAAGTGGTACTGAATGAAAGCGACAGCCGCACAATAAAAGCAGAGCAGGGCTTTGTACTGCATATGGCATGGGAAGGAAGTATCTACCTCAGACTGCCCTGTGGTTTTATGTGTAGCACAAATGATGGTGGGAAGTCATTTTCATCTCGCTCCACATTTCACACTTTTTTTCTCTGTATTACGACTCAAATTCTGGCATTTGTGCAAAGGAAATATTATATGCTAGAACGGTTCAACCTTTAAAAAAAAAAAAAGCATCAGCTCTAAATATTGGGATTACTTTTTTATTGCACTGGCTGAATCATGCTGTCAGTTTGAATTCCCACACTGGCTTCATAGCTAAAGAAACCAGAAGAAAAGCCTTTGTTCGAAATGTGTAACATCAATAACTTTACAAATATTGGAAAAGCCACTTTTTTATTTCACCTCACCCCATTTTTAATGTTGGTTTCCCACCGCAGAGACATATTCCGCAGATCGAAGAGTTTGATGTCACCATTGTCATAGCCAGCACAAACACAGCGGTCCTGATCATTGAAAGCATGACCTGAAATGTAAATGTAAAGGCTATTTTAAGCCTGGGAAAGATAGCTGAAAGCAGGCACACAGGTAAAACACTTTTATGGCTATATTTTCATAAGTGTTCGTGCTCGTCTCCCCCCCCTCCCCCCAACTGTACCCGCTAATGCACCTTTCGTGCCAGGAAAAGGATGTGCTTAAAACAGTATGTATGAAAAACAAACAAAAACAAAACTGTTTTGTTTGCCATGTCTTATCATTTATGTGCAGTGCATTATAGCAGCTTTATTTATTTTGGCTCATGGGTTAGCAGTGTTGCTTCACAGCAGGAGTGTCCTTTGTCTGAGACAGGACTGGGCCCTTCTCTTTAGTTTGGATGTTCTCCTGTAACTGTGCCCCTGACCGAGGCACTAGTTCTGTTGTGGAATCCTGCTCTGGATACACTGCTAAAAAAAAACGGACTAGGTAATCAGAACGAAAGGATGCCACATCATTTGATGGAAATGAAAATAATCAACCTACAGACAGCTGAATTCAAAGACCCTGTTAAAATCAAAATGGAAAAATAAATAATGTGGCAGGCTTGTCCATTTTGCTGAAATTTCATTGCAGCAAATCCAAGTGGTACTCTGTAGTTTGTACGCCCCCCACCCCACATGCTTGTATGCATGCCTCATAATGTTGTGGGGATCTCCTCCCAGATCTGGACCAGGGCATCACTGAGATCCTGGACTAAACCATCAAGACACAGAGTTGTTCTATTGGATTCAGGTCACTATAGCATCTGACAGTGGGTGCAAGGATTTAATTCTGATACCTCAGGGTGCTATTACCTAGTCTGTAGAGGTCTGTGCATCCTTCCAGAGCCTCCCCAGACCACTGCTGACCTACCACCAAACCAGTCAATCTGAATTATGTTACAGGCAGCATGAAATTCTCCACAGCTTCTCCAAACCCTTTCACATCACATGTGCTCAGGGTGAATCTACCCTCATCTGTGAAAAGCACAGGGCACCAGTGATGAACCTGCCAATTCTGGTATTCTATGGCAAATGCCAATCAGGCTCAACGGTCCCAGGCAGTGAGCACAGATCCCACTAGAGGACGTCAGGCCCTGGGCCATCCTCATGCAGTTTGTTTCTGTTTGTTTGGTCAGAGACATTCATACCACTGGCCTGCTGGAGGTCATTTTGTAGGGCTCTGTTAGTGCTCAACCTGTTCTTCCTTGCACAAAGGAGCAGATACCCGTTCTGATGATGGGTTAAGGACCTTCTATAGCCCTGCCCAGCTCTCCATGAGTAGCTGCCTGTCTCCTGGAATCTCCTTCATGCTCTTGAGACTGTGCTGGGAGACACAGCAAACTATCCAGCAATGTCATGACACTGACCCTATCCAAAAGCAAAACAAGTTTATAAAAAAAAAAAAAACCAAAAAAGTTGTGAAGGCAAAAACTTTTTTGGCCTCCCCCTTTACAACCTTTCCTGTTTTTATGTTTTTCTCAA
>VOQJ01005066.1:19006-36144 GCA_015052665.1 Apistogramma diplotaenia
AACTATCCAGCAATGTCATCCATTGATGAGCCATCCTGGAGGAGTTGGACTACCTGTGCAACCTCTGTAGGTTCCAGGTATCACCTCATGCTACCACCAGTGACACTGACCCTATCCAAAAGCAAAACAAGTTTCTAAAAAAAAAAAAAGCCAGAAAAGATGAGAAGGCAAAAACATTCATGGCCTCCACCTGTAAAACCATTCCTGTTTTGAGGGTTGTCTCATTGTTCCTCCTCTAGTACACCTGTGGCTAATTTGATTAACACCAAAGCAGCTGGAACTGATTAACAACTTCCTCTGTTACTTAAATGACCAGATCAATATCCCAGAGGTTTAACTGACTTGATGTTATACTCTGATTAAAAAGCTTTCCATTAATTCTTTAAGCAGTGTAGTTAGGATGTTCTAAATTCAGAGAATGAATTCCCTTACTAGGTACAAAGGAATCATATCAGAAGGTATGATAAACATTTTTTAATGCATCTATATAACCTATGACTATATTACCCAGTTCTTATCACTAGCATACTAATACATACCCTGTGGATATAGATAATATGGAGAGCAGATGGCATGGAATGATCATGTTTTTATGATGCTTGTGCATGTAGATACTTTGGCCCTGAAGAATATCATCCTCTGTGATGACCCTGAGCTGTAATGCTGTTTTTGTACCATTAGAAGTGTTGCTGAAGGTTTAATGTTTTCAGACTTTATGTTCTTCTCCATGCACCATGGAAGTAGGTAGAGTGTCAGAAACCTTTACTCTGTTTCTGAAGAATATCCCACATACCAAATGCAACAGTCCAGCAGTCCCTCTTGGTTTCTCCTTCCATAGGCTCCATGTTAGCTACAGGGGAATCCCTCTGTCTGGGATCCCACACTTTGACTGTGCCTGTTACAAAAAAAGAAAATCGTGTGGGATCTGATCTTATTTTCATGGTTTCATGAACTTTCCGTGTATCATTGCACTGAAAAGTTTTAATGCTAATTGAAATCTCATTTTTAATGCTCTTACCATCTCTGCTTCCAGTGACTATCTCAGGCGCACCATCACCAATTCCCAGACCACCAACACCATCAATACCATTCACTATCTCTTTGTGGGCCTTTACAGCATATACAGGTACATCAGGAGTCTCTAGATTCCTGTGAACAACATAAATATTTGTACTGAATAAGCTAAAAGCAGATGTTAAAAACAGAACCCATCTGAATTCAGTTCAGTCAGAAGCTAATCTTAAAAATAGTATTCCATCCCAGTTATAACTGCCTTTGGGATTGAAAAAGCTTTGAATATAAGCTCTATAGTTAGCACAAACAGCGTATACAGTACCATATGTTGAGATTTCCATCAAAATCCCCAGTTGCTATGTGTCTTTGCTGAAGAGTGGTAGCCCCAAATGTCCCGCACTTTATAGGTTTAGGTTTCTCTACCTGAAATAGATCAGAAACAATTCAACAAGCAGGTCTGTTTCCATTTAAAATTAAGTTACAAAGGCTTTGTAACCTTTGTAGCCCTTTCCAGATTTATAGATGTCAATGACTTTGTTTCTCATCAGCCCACTTCACTTTATCAGACAGGTTCTATTTAAGTGATTTCTTGATTCAACGGTTCTGGCAGTAATCAGGCCTGGGTGTGGCTAGTGAAACTAGCTATTAAGAGAAATTAACCATGTTGGTGCACAACGTGCCACGTTTATCCTTTAGCTGTATTTTGTTGCCTGCCACATGTCACGGTATGTAAATGCAACAGTAAATTTGTTTCCTGTAATGCAGCGGTTGCAGTTTTCTCGAACGTATATGATGTCCAACACATTTCCCAGTCCCCAGTAGTAATGCAATATTTGCGTTTTAAATTAGTAAGTAGATTATGTCACCGTAGACTAGCAGAATCTAAAACAGACGGGTACTGGCTTCAAACTGCCTGTTGTCATGGAAACCGCCTTGCCAGACTTTTCTAGAAGCCTTAGATGGGTTAGCTAATGCTGTCACCCGTTTGTGTGATATTTGTGAGAGAAAAGTAAGAAGCAAGGGCCCACAATAGTAGAATATTATGTACCTCCTTTATGAGCTGAGCTTCGCCTTGGTTCACTTCATATATTTGAATCACTCCAGTTCCTCTGGGAAAGTTTCCCAGGCAGACAAATTTCGCGCTGCAGGGAATCCATTTACTGTCAAAAACTGTGTAGTTCAGACTCTTCTGAATGTGCGTAATAATCTGAGGCTTCGACAGCGGCGATGACATTTTTTTCTGAGAACCAGCTGAAATCCGCGTGAAATAAAGTAGAGAAAACTGTCGCTCGCTCCCAAAACAAATGCAGTACAGCTGAGCGTGCGGCTGTCTAAAAAGATGCCTGACGAAATGTATATAATTCAAGTAAATATTGTTGTATTTCCGTATTAAAATTATATCTTAAAATATGTAAATATCCTGAATTTAATTCTAGAAAAGACGTGAGGAGTCCTATTTAATTTAAACACAATAATTTTGTTCCACTCGAATCTGCAGGCGTTGTTGGTGTGGCTGTTTGGGTCCTTTTCGATCCACGAGGACATGCTCACGCGTCTCTGTCCACGGTCCGCTTAAGCTTCTATTCAAAGTGTGATTTTAAAAACGTTTTTTCGAGATGGACACCGACACAAAGCCAGCCCCAGACACTGTGGCAGCCGCGGGGAGCAAAGATGACGGCGATTCTTTTACAAAGGTTAAGTCGAAAAAGTCTCAGAAGCGAAAACGTGAACAAGATGGAGTGAGCATGGACGCAGAGGAGCCCGTGGCGAGCAAACGGCCGCAGTTTCCGCCCATTTCAGGAGACAAACTAAGGGTAATTACATCTTGTGTATTTTTACTCTGTGTACTCTCAGTTTTGTCATTTAAATACCAAAAACTGTGCGTTTTAACATAATTTCTCTTGTTTACAAAGTGGCTACCCTACAAAGCAGCTAGCTAGTTTGCGCCTGCGCGATGTAGTCATGTGAATGCACTAAATAAAGCTGGTGTTGTGTTAGTCTGGTTGCACAGGGAGGAAATTCAAATACATAACAAATACTCTGCGTGCGTTGTGAATTTTGTTATAATGCTTCTAATTTCACTACACAATAAAATAAGTACAAAACGCGGACTGGAATAATAAATTATTCATGGTTGGCATTAGTCCAGTACCGCAACTGTTAGACAGCCTCACCTTTGAACTTTGAACTTAACCGTGCAGTTGGATTTTTCAGTAATTAAACTACATACTACACTGTATGACCAGCGATGTTCTGTGTGTGTTTTTCAGGGACCAGCTGATATGCGTAAAATCCCTGTTCCAGCACACAGATACACACCACTGAAAGAAAACTGGCTGAAGATTTTCACTCCCATTGTAGAGAACCTACAGCTTCAAGTTAGATTCAACCTCAAAACAAGGAATGTTGAAATCAAAGTAGGTTTCCCCTTGCACATGTAGGCTTTGGTGATTTTACTGAGCCTCTTTATTATAATGCTTGCATACAGTATTTCTTCTCTGACATGCCTCATGTGCCGTCCTTTCAGACGTGTAAAGATACACAGGACATCACCTCACTTCAAAGAGCTGCAGATTTTGTTAGAGCGTTTGTTCTTGGATTCCAGGTTGAAGTAAGTACATGAGTGGAGGGTTTTGGTGAGCTCTGCATGTTTCAACTTTTTCTGTTTCTGTGCAAAATGTGTATTTGTCAAGCCAGAGTCAGGGTTTGGGTGGTGGTAGAGATTTCATATTGAGGCCAGTATTCTTAAATCACATAAGAACAGTAAAATATAAGGTTCTTCCCTGTCAACAGCCACCATACAATTACTTGTAGTTTTTACTTTGTGCAGGGTATTTTTAGAAGCTGTCAGTGTTTGATTGTGAATGTTGAACCTTGCTGGATTGTTGCTTGTGATGTAACATTCACACTCTCTCTCATCAGGATGCCCTGGCTCTCATTAGATTAGACGAGCTCTTCCTTGAAAGCTTTGATGTCACAGACGGTGAGTTTCCACCTCCGGAGCACTTCTGTCTGCTGTCAGTCTTCATGTTTTCTTACCAGTTCTCTTTCCTTGCTGCACTAAGAATTCAGTGTTCAGCCTCTTGGGGTGTAATAAATTGTTTTCCCATGTTTTGGCAGTAAAACCTCTGAAGGGAGACCACTTATCCAGAGCTATTGGAAGAATAGCAGGGAAGGGAGGAAAAACCAAATTCACCATTGAAAATGTCACAAAGACTCGCATTGTGCTTGCAGATACGTGAGTACGCCAACATTTCTGCAGTTAATGATATTTCCTCACCTTTGGATTACTGGACATTAATTCATTTTTAACAGTTTTTATGTAGTTTTGACAGCTTCAATGGAGCATTAAACTAACTTATAAAAGGAAAAATTTAATTTCTTTTATTTTTCTCCTGCATTTAACCCCAAAATAGTTTCCAGAGAAACTTGGTAAAGAACATTTTGTGTGGAAAAATCTTTGACTCCACTTTGAGTAAATGTGAATGAACTGGGCTGATTTGGTTTAAGTGCAGAATGATATACATAATATACTACAACCAGTTCTTCTCACAGGGATGTTTTTTTCTCTCTTGAACTCGTGGCTAAACCTTTTTGTTTTAAACTCAAACGGCTAATATTCTGCTTTGTCTGTCTACAGAAAAGTTCACATATTGGGGTCTTTCCAGAATATCAAGATGGCCCGGACAGCAATATGCAACTTAATCTTAGGTAGGAGGAGCAAATCATATGGTTTGATGTCATAGTGGTGGTGCTAGATTGGATAAGCTGGAAGGGCACTGCTGCCTTGAACACTTACTACTAGATATGTACAAGTACTAATGAAGATAATTATTCACTGTGCTACTCATTTAGATGCAAATTTATACACAGAAACTGAGACAATTTGGATTTATTTTTTGCTTATTGGGATACTACATCTGTCAGTGTTGTTTTTTGTCCCATAGATTGAATTTTACATGATATACTTAACTGCATGCAAATAATGCCTGAATTAAGAGTTAAGCCAAATCGAGCACTGCGGTGAAAGTTTTCTGAATTCAGGTGTTTGACCAGACCTGCTGGAAGATTTAAATGCTTTCACTGAGGAATGTAAAAAATGTAATTTTTACATTTTTGCAAACCAACTGTCAGCAGTTCAAAAAACATTGAACCAGCAGCTTAACCAAGTCCAGACCTGACCTATTTAGCTTCTGTGCAGCCTTTACCAGTGTTTAGAGCATCAGTCACCTGACAGCAAATCCATCCAATCTAGCGCTCTAACCATTTTTGGAGGAGAACTCTTTCTTTAAACATTAGTGCTGAGAAGTGACCTTTAAATCCCTTTTGCCCCTACAGGAAGTCCACCTTCAAAGGTCTATGGCAACATCAGAGTGGTAGCTAGCAGGACTGCTGAGAGATTCTAAAGCTGAACCCTGATTGGTTACCATACATATTTATCTCTTCCACTATTGACTTGTGGGATTCTCATGTGTTGAGGTTCTCACTGCCCTTTGGACTGACACTTCGGATCAGCTGGCATCAAATTGAATAAAATTGATACATGCATTAATGTGGATATCTGAAAGTATGCATTTGTGTAAATGAGTTTAAAACATGAAGCATGTGTGTACTTTAGGTTTGTGCTGATGAATGGAGCTATGGGTCTGGTTAGTCACATCTTGACCAGTCAAATATAAAATACTTTCAACATTTCAAAGTTTATTTAAATTTTATTTAATTTTCATACAGTATCAAGTTTCCAACAGTCCCACAGCATAAGATGCAGCATGCAGAAAAAGGAAAAAAAAAGGTTCTCAAACTTAAATCTTTTCAGATATCCCCACACAAACTAAAAAGAACCCAAGTCCCTCAGAGAAAAGTAGCACTTACAAACTAAAGCGCGGTCTGAACTATACAGAGAACAGAGAGCCAGAACTGCATTTAACAAATACTTATATACAAAAGAAAAAGAAAAAAAAACATCAAATTTTCCCCTTTAAGCTGAGTACAGTGTGTGGCAGTTTGAGACAGGATCAGATATGCAACTTTTACTGGAATCGAAGCATCTCGCTGACCCGGGTAAAATACAAAAAGTTACATGTAGTTCAGTTCAGTTGGATTACCTCTCATAATATGTGTACATTTACCAAAGTTTGGCAACATCCATATTGTATACCATTAAATTCTTAAATATATTAACATCACCATCCATGTGTAAACAAGAGGATTATTTCAAAAAATTGATCTACATGCACAACAAAAAAAATATACTTCCATGTCATGCAAGCACAGGGAGGCCCAAGCCGTGCAGAGCTTTGGGATAGGGGGAAAAAGAACACTCCAGATTCACATCTCTGACTGACAACTGTTGTTCAAACCAGCAGTTGACCGGCGAAAGCAAAACAAAAACCTATCCCAATGCTGTTTACAGTAGGAAGCGTTTTCCCTAGAAAATTCAAATCAGGCTAAATTTATGTTTTCTCCCTGTTCGTATTAATGGGTGGGAGGGGGAGAAGATGAACTGATTGTGACAGAAAAAAAAAGTGGGAGAAGAAGCCAACTTTTGAAATGTACACGTTCAAAAAGAAAAAAAAATACAATTTACAGTCTACCCATTGCACTCATTATGCCAACATATTAAGATTTTAAGTGTTTGTGTTGCACTGAATCAAACCGACCCGTCCTGTGCTGTACTGAGACGTATTCAGAAGGGCTCATGTTATAAGCAGAGGCAAAGCTTCTCCACTTACTGTTAAATAAGCTGAGCGCACTGATTACCTAATATACACATATTGGTTTAAAAAAAAAAAAAGAACCGAACACGTTGCCTGCAGATAAGTCTCTTAAATTGCTATGTCCTTGCACAAACAGTGTAATCTCACCATTATTCACTCAGTTCTAAGCCAAGTCCATCCAGCCTCTGTCCCTAACATTAAACATTGAAATACTAATGATTCCACCATCATTCATTAGTCAGTGTGAGTGCATTGGAGATTGTCTTAAAGATGCACACTGTTCTATGCAAAATGCTTCACCAAGAGTAAACCATGTATAAGTTTGCAGCCACAAATCATTTTTAGAAAGACATTTTCTTGGCATTAATTTTTCCTACCTATAATTTTATAACAGGAAACAAGGATTATCTCCAACAATATAAACATTCGTAAGTATAAATAAAAACTACCACCCTTAATACAAAAAGAGGAAAAAAAAAAAAGTTTATTTCCTAAAAGTGACTGGAAGCGTTACCGGCCTGGCCAAACTGCGTGCGTAAGCTAAAGTGGAGAACAAACCAAAAGATAAACCATTAAAAAAAACAAAAAACTGAAATTTTGATTTGCTTCTAATATGACTCGCATTCGAGCAGTTGGAAGCGTCACACGCCAGTTTGTCTGGCATGAATGACTGCTGTGATGATGGGTAATAACTTGGACTGGTTTTCTGGATATGTTCTGGTTGGCACTTCATACCCTACTTTCTAGTTGTGCTGCAAGTCAAGTGTTAATACACTACACACTTCCCCTCACGAGACAACCATAGATATACTTGTATTTTTTTCTTTATAAAAGACAAGAACAAAAAATAAATATCAAAAATAACAATAAAAAAAGAGAAAGAAAGAAAGACGAAATATGAACAAGCCAACCAGCCTCTTCACTGCACCCCCTTCCTCCCCCCTCATCCAAAACTGGAGATGCTCTTGCGAATGACAAATAGATGTCCTTCAGTCTCTTAAAGTGCTACGACCGGGTTATTGAGAGGATTTACAGTTCAATAACACTTCAAAGTTGGCTTCACGAGGCCTGTGTTTTGTTTTTGTTTTTTTTTAAAGAAAAAGTGGCTTCACAGAGAGAGAGAGAGAAAGAAAAAAGAAAGCGAATACTTCCATTGATTTACACAGAGAGCGTTTTGCCGGACGTCTTGAGCAGATCTTCAGAGATGGTGGAGAAAGCGAGAGTCGAGGACAAAAGGGGGGATTCAGCAAGCGGAGAGCGCTCACACATCCACCACCATCTTTTTGTGTATATCGAGACCACCGACCACCTGGATGAAAGTGACAGGGAGGCAAGCAAAAAAAACAAGTGATGTTACACAGAGTGAAGGAAAGCAGTAAAGTTCAGTTTTCTTTATATAGCGCCGATTCACAGTAACAGAACCCAAGCTGCTTTAGATTTTCTAGTAAAGAGCCTACAATATTGGACAGAAATTTAACAATCAAGCGATTAATGTGCAACACCTGGCAAAAGTGGAAAGGAAGAACTCCCTTTTAACAGGAAGAGACATGCAACAGAGTCAGACTCAGACCTGCACAGTGGGGAGACCATCAGTGTTGGGTAGTATTACATTTAAAAAGTTGCTTTTTATGTTACTGCCATTAAAAGGTAGCTTGTTACAACCGTACCTACTGAGAAAAACAGCTTCCAGTACGTTCAAATGACCAGAAATAAACACACTTTGCACTTGGCCATTCTGGCCTAGAGGATGTACAGATTACTGTACATTTACCTCTGAATATAATCACTTTACCTAACTGTATAGTAATTTGATATTGGCAGCATTTCCTCAAACACAAAACCAGCAACAAGCAGCATCTGGAAATGCAGAAATCTGGCACCAGCACCGGAGGCTTAAAGATGCATCCATTTTTTAGTTTCCATCAACCTCCTGAGAAAATCTATTTCTATGTTCATCATCTTATTTTTACTCACTCTGTAGCTTTGTTATTTTACACAACAGCATTCAGATCGGGACCACTATAAAGCTAGAATAAAATCATGTCACAGCCTTGAAGTGCTTGTGCGGCACTGCTTCTTTCTTTTTGAATAAGAAAAAAAAAGCGGGCGGGAGGGGAGGGGGATCTATTACTCTCCTGCACCACTCTGAAAATACACTCCCATGAGGACAGAGCCATTTTAGTTCACGGCTCCAGAGACATAGCTGTCAAATGTGGGTCTCATGTCTGTCAGTTAAAGTGAAGTATTTTATTTTAGAAAATGTCTCCGAGCAAAGCCAGTTCCACTAGGGTCCGACAAGAGATCAGCTGTTGGATCGTACTTTTCACCAGATGACACTAATTGTGTTGAAAGAACTTTTCTTGCCTGTGATCTTAAATTAGATCATTAAAGCCGATCATTAATATCTGTTTAATTCATATATCAGTAAGACAGTTGACGATGCGGTTTCCCATGCTCGTTGATGGGTCAGTGCTTTTACAAACCAAATAACCCTCATCACTGTAAACCTTAAATGTGCTGGATGGCACGGATCCTCCCGCATATGCAGCACGCACTCACCAGGCTCTGTTTACAGACCTTGACACCACATTTCAACATGGAAGTGTGAAACTGAAACCCAATGCCGTTGTGCCTGAGCAAAAAGCAGTTGTGTTTCCAGAGTTTTCTGCCCCTTTGACATTTGCTTCCAACATACTAGGCTGCATCAGCACAAATGTCACCACCCCCAAAATACCCCCAGGAGGGCTTTGACTTACTGCACAGAACTCTTCAAAGGATATCCTGCCGTCTCCATCCTTGTCTGCATTGATAATGGTCTTGTCCACGATCTGCTGGAGCTGCGTGTCCTTCAGGTTGTTGCCTACCATCATCTTCAGCACCTGGAACAGCTCACCATTGGAGATGTAGCCATCCTTGTCCATGTCATAGATCCTGAAAGCGACTGCGGTGCAGGGCATGGCAGAAGCACAGGCAGATGAGCCAAACAGTCTTTAACTCTTCTTAATCTTTAAATATTCACGTGTGCATTTCTTTTCTGTTTCTTTTTTAACTTTACTAACCCATGAAAGGTCACCCAAAAGTTTAACACCGTATACTAGATAGGAGAGTTTCAGTTGCAGCAGCAAGGTGAAGTAAGACAAACAGAACAGGAGAGTCACAGGGGACAAAGCACCTGTCTGCTTTTGGTCCCCAAGCAGCAAAACAAACATATGTGCTTGGGGATAAGAGGGTTTCAGCTTGTATTGCTGCTTCTAGCCACATGTGGTGTCAGTGAAGCTTTACTTACACCGAAGCTTCTGCTCTTTGTCCCCCTTGACGCTGAACTGTGAGACGCCCTCGATAAACTCTGTGAAAAAAAGAGAACAGCAATCAGTGCTAACCCGGGCTCCCTGCGGTGTTTGACTTCAATGTAATATTTTAGAAACTTCTTTATTATTGCAATGAGTTCTTTGTGAAGTATATGAAGTAAAACCTTTACCACGACACATACAGAAACATAACAGACAGAACAAAAGACATAAGACACAGAAGAATCCATTTACAGTCCATTTTTGTTGAATTGAACTGTATGATGGAAATTATTTTCCTTATTTATCTATTCACATTATGTTGAATTCTTTGCTTTTTTTGTTTTTCCTGGAACGTGTTTCTGCTGTGCAGAAGAATCTCCAGGTTGCAGAGTCGGCAGATATCGAGTCTGGACTATTTTTAATCCTGCACTGTGACTGAACTTCCAAGATAGCGGTGCATTCGTAAACATGCTGACCAATTAAAGCAACGCTTATCTTTATGCAATTGGGGCAAATCCCTGTCATGTATTCATGACGTGTTCAGAATGTGGACTTTGTGCGCCAGTGAATGCAGTACATTAAATCACCTTAAAAAGCAGGTGACGGATTAGTTTAATGAAGACAAAACAATAATCGCTGCAGCATAGACAACTAGCAGACTGACTTTATGGGCTTAACAGTTGAACAGGCTGCTGCAGTCTACAAGATAAAGGAACTATATTAAATCTTGTTTTCTGTAGATCTGGAATGCTGAAGCACTATAGTCTGCACCATTTCATTTTTATTTTAAGTCTCTTATTGTAGTCCTCGTCTATGTGACGCTTATAAAAACACTACTTTAAAAATACTACAACACATGCACTATTTGCAGTGGTATTATTAGTGCCTTTAGTTTCAATCCTGGCTGATCCTAGCTTTGAGCTGTATGGGTTTTTTTAGCTCATATCTTTAGGAATCTCACATGCAGCTGATTTACATAATGGTGAAATATGAATGAAAGTCATTATCAGAACAGAATTTGCAGCACATGCACATGAAAACCAGGTCTCCTGTAGAAGGTTGCACGACTATAAGTATTAGAATACTTAAATAACACTTAATTGAAATGAATTAAACCAAAGCAAATTTCCACTTAAGGACAAGCCAATGAACTTCTGAATAAGTAAAGTATGAAAGGCAATTGCAGGGAATTTACAGTAAAGCAATTAAGAAAAATCTTTCTAAAAATCCAACACCTATGGAATTACATTTTTATTGTCAATCCATTTAGAATACCATACACAAGCATTACTCCTCCATCTTTAAACCTTTAAAGTAAATGAAAATAAAATCCACACAGCAGCAAGCTTTACTGCATACCTTTAAAGTCCACTTCTCCATTCCCATCCGTGTCAAATATGTCGATAACCCTTTGCACCAGTGGGTTCTGTTGCAGCTCGGGCAGAGACATGAACTCCTCCACGCTGAGTGAGCCAGAGTTATCTAGGTCGAGTTTCTTAAACCTCTTCCCTAGCCTCTTAATCTCATCAGCATCGACTGGACAAAGACAAAAAGAAAGAGAAGGCGAAGATCTGGATTAAACATGTTCTTTGTAGACATTTAGCTGATGTTCTTGTCCATCTTGTTAGATAATCATATTCATGTGTACATGTGTCAGGTGCATAGTGCCCTGACAGTCCCTGCATCTATACTAGGGCGTGAAGGAGGAAAACAAAGTTAAAAGTGACAATGAAAAATGCACAGTGCACAGTTCAGCAACATTAGTCCAAGATTAAAAAAAAGCAAAAAAATAAGATAAATCGCACAAACACCCAGTCAGGGGATATTAATGCAACAAAATAAATACCTTTGCAAATGTCTGCATGAACTGTAGTCATAAATTTTAGTGGGCACCACTTGTAACTAGGTCAAGGACACTGCTTCTGGCCTGCAGGACTACCTGCTACTAGCTAAACACCATAGTAGACACAGACACAGTAACCATAGTACATTTTATTATGTTCTTTTCTAGCCATATCTGAAGTATGTGCAACTACAAAAAAAGCTCCAACTGGTGGATTTCAAACATTACATGAAACAAAGTGCTACTGATCCAAAATCACTGCTGTGAACCTAAAATAAAAATATTTAAAAAGAGAGAAAAGGGTGGAGAAATGAGAGCTGGGAGAAAGCGTGGAGGAGGGAGTAACGGGAGTCATTAGAGGAACGACACAGAGACAAGTACATAAATATAACTTACAGCCTTTGGTGTCTACTTGTGCTCGTTTATCATAAAGGCTGCGGGTCTTTTCTTCCCCTGCCATGAGAACCAGTCTCAACTCTCTGCCCGGTGTACTGAGCAATGGCAAGGAGTAATCCACAAGCAATCACAAATCCAGTTGTTAATTACTATATAAGCTCATTCACACACGGTCAGGTGATCATACCGGCCAACCACAAACTACTACTTTACCTGCTTTAATATGGGTCCTAAATAACGCAGCCTGCCTATTAATCTTCGACTAATCGACTAATAGGGAAGGGAGTCACAATTGAGAGGTGTGGCAAAGGGGAAGAATTCAGATGTAAAGTCTTCGACGTGGGCAGCCAGCTCAGCAAAAGGCAGACAAAGATAAGGTTGAGTTATGATTTTAATACTAATAATGACATCAAAGGCCACTGTGACATTGAGTCATTTTGTACTATTTGCATTAGATTTAAAACCATAAAAAGAACAAGGCTTGTGGTGTCAACTGCAAGGAGTTCAGGATGGAATATCCTGTCATTTTTCATTTCATTTTCACAGCTGGTGAATTGTGGAAACCACTGAAATACAACAACTGTTAGAATAGTAAGAATCTGCATTCAAAATGATACAATGTGGCAAACACATGCATCTCATATTGTGGCCATGAAGCTCTAAATGCAGTGCACACGGGAATATTTGGATTCTGACAGGATGTTATCCCATTGTTCCACTTTCGATTATATGATGCACACAGAGAGAGAGACAGAGAGAGAGGTGTGGGTTGTGTTTTGGGTTTCAACGCTCGAACACGCTGTGCTACATCAGCTCGATGACTAATCAGAGTGCGAGTGTGGTGGAGGAGTAGTGGAGGAATAAAGGAGTGCGAGAAAGACAGATTGAGAAAGTTGGAAAGGACGTGACCACAGCAGCAGCCTCTGTTGGTTACAAGTGAAGATTTAAGTGAAGAAGAAAAAAAAAAGCATCTGCAAACTGTTGAAATCTATAAGTCGTCCTTAACTGCAGAATGTGCATCATCACAATGGTCAATTAAAAAAATGCATCTAGATAATATAAACCAGTTCTAATTTATTGATTTAATGGATGGTCAGTGACTCCAGTGAAATGCACGATGAAGTCACATGACAACTAATTGGATTTTTATAGCATCTTTAAGCCAATAAAACTCCAAGGCCACTAAGTGCACTAAAAACAAACAGTAACAAAACTATATGTTGCAAACAGCTGAACTACAGAACAAAATTATATCAGCTCGTTGGTTCTGGGAAATAAAAGAAAAATCATGTGTCGAATTTCCCAGGAGACTAAAAATATGTAAAAATTCATTCAAAATAAAGAACGTCTCCTAAACGTACTGCAGTATTTTTAACATATGGTGTAATACAAAGCTGGAGCAATAAGCAGATCAATCAATTGTGCAAATGAATTGGCAAAAATCTTGTTCTAGCTTTCAGCATCTTCACCTTAACCATCAGAAACTAATAAACTAGCCATGTCCTGTGTTAATGTGCAACATCTAAGTTATGCTGTACAAACCACTGATTTTCCCTGTGAAGCACAGAATTTCAGTATACAATCAACACGTTCTATTCTGCATCAAAGATTAAACTGAATATATAAAAGCTTTATATATATTTAGATTCATTTCTAATGAGAGGTTAGCGGTTCTTTTCACTTACTGGTTCCTGATAAGATCTATCACACACAAGAACCCAGTCACAACGTGATACAGACCACAGGGTGTCTGTGTCTACCAAGCATGAGCTATCAGAGATGAGCACACGGCTGTCCTGTGACACAAAACACTTCCTTATCAGCAGCCTCCTGATTCTTGCGTGCCAAGCACTAAGATGAGACCATTTTAGTGCAAAACCATCTGAAGGGGTATCAGTGCTACAGATAAGCACTGCACTGTGTTTAGTATGATATCAAAACCATGTTCAAGTCTGCACCGAGGCCAGACGGGTCTTTTTGAGCAGGGTTTAATGTTAGCATAAATACTTCTGACACGGCTAGTAGATCTCAAACAACTCCACGTTCTGCAAGTGGGACTGAAACCAGTAGCGGAGAACAACTTGGAGCTTTGTTGTTCACCAGTAACTTTAAAAATAAAAATGGCACTTGTCATTAAATATCAGGATGCTTTTTGTTTTGGAGTTTAATGGGGAGAGAAGTACTGAGTGCTAAACCTGAACTGCTCCGTGCTCTGTGTGCATCAGACGGTTGTTGGTGCCAGGCGAGCTGCTCTGAGCATTTCAGAAACATCTGATTTGCTGGAATTATCCATAAAAGTCACTTAATTTCAATCCAATAGAGCACCTTTGAGATCTGGTCTGATGTGGAGCTGGCAAATCTGCAGTAACTCTATGATGCAGTCATGCAAATATGGAGCAACATCCCCGAGGAAAGTTCCCGGCACCTTTTTGAATGTATGCACTGAAGAATGACGGCAATTCTGAACGTAACAGGAGGCCAAACCCGGCATGAACAAGGTGCATTTAGTGACCGTATTTAGTGTGCACTGTTGAACTTGTAAGCATCAGGACACTTAAGAAGGTTTCATTGCCATTCCCGTGAAACATGCTAAATGTTATAAGCTAAATAACCACAAGTTTTGATAATCGGCTGATAAGATCTGCTCGACTGACACTGATCTAAAAGCGACTCCCTGTCACTGTTTAAGTTCCTTTTTGTGCTACAGTGTCAGGTTAGTAGAATAAGCTGGCTGGAGTACACATGGAAAACTGCTGTGACATTTACAACACGTAAACTTTGGTGCAGCCGCTAAGCGAGGAACGTCTTAACACTGCACCCAGATCCCTTATTGCTGTCGGGACCTGCCAAGTGAGTAGGTACATGTATTATTCATGAAAGCATCAGCCTTCTCACACTCTGAGTCCCCTTTCCAGTCTCACACCAACAAGGCCCATGTCTGCCAGTATCACAGACACACAGGGCACCCAGCTGAGCCGAAGAAAACGTATGATTAAGAGTACATTTACAAGAGCAGTTGGTTTGCCTTATCCAACATATGGCTCCATCTGTTATGGTCAAGTGGTAGAATCCCAAAAATCGCATCAGAGCTGGTTTAGCGGTTGATGACCAAACAAGGTTCGCTGATTTAACTCTTCTTATATCAGGCTATTACACAAACTCATTCTAGTATGATTAAAAGTTAGCGCAGTGAAGCAAGTTCAATTTCCGAGCTACTGCTGCCTCCCTCCATTGTAGAAGCTAATAATCTTAAAATGTGGTGCATTGATTTGTGTCAAAATCTGGCTACAAATGAAGTATAGTTTTCTTAAAACAACAACTGAATCCCAAAAAAGCTGGAACAACCTGTCACTGGCACCGGTGTTCCAGAAATGACCACGCTTGATGGGAGAGTGCTGCTAAGTACGAGAGCCAGGGAGAAAAGATGAGATGTTCTTGTTTTTTTCCTACTGCAACAACACCTGTAATTACCATCACAGAAAAGAGTGAGAACAAGTGTTACAGACAAACTGATTGAGATAAGATAATACACTATATTGTATATTTTCTGCATGGTTTGGGACATCTTGTACAAAAAACGGGATGCTGTCGAGGGACTGGATATTAAAAAGGGAGAGAAAACCTTTAAATTTTTCACTTTTGCAATGTGCTTGCCTTCTGCATGACCTTTGCTTGCAAAGGGGAACAAAAGAGTCATGCATTTAAGCCCAAAATCAGACCACAACTCTGCATGTTTAAGCCTGTCTTTGGCAGCAGAGAGCCACAGCAGTGTGGGTGATGTTGCAAACTAGTGGAGCTGCAGCGTGTTTTATAGTATGACGGTGCAGAGTAGACCACTTTATAAACTGCAACCACATTATGTATGGTACATTAGTTCATATACAGCACACCTTTGAGAGCGTAATGATTCAGCCAGAGCATACTGAAAAGGGTTTGAATATTACAAAATGCTTACCATTATATTTATTTGTAGCGAAAAAAAGACGTCCTATGTAAAAGAATTGTTTTTCTGAGAGGTCTCCGTAGTCACAGAGGATCCTCACACTGCTTTGCTAATGAGCATCTCTGAGGGAGACCCAATGTAACTGTGAGATGATTATGATAATCTCATATACTCCACCACAAAGCACAACACGCACACACACTTCCATAAATGCTGTATGCACCCTTTAACTGTGTTACTAGGCAACTGGAACCCGTTAGCCCCCTAAAGTAGCCCACACACACACGCACGCGCACACACACACACGGAGGAATATTTAAATAATTGTTCGGGAGATGTATGGATGAAAACACATGCATATGTAGATGTCATCAGACTTTGAGGGCACACAGGAGGCTAACGTACACAAGCATTACTTAACAAAAATAAATCAATCTGCTAAGGGCCTCCTCCTCGTCTATGGTGCACAGCTCGTCTTCCGTGGCCTCCTGTACCATTACTCCCATTCTTGTGGTGTCTGTGTGTGTTAAAAACTGTTAAATTCCTAGCATGCATATTATAAGCCATCCGGAAATGTAAGTTCAGTTGATAAAAAAAAAATTGATCTAAAGGAAAGAAGGCTACATTTTAAATGAACCCGTCTACCAGAGACGCTGCACAAAAGGTCTGTCTGATCACACACTAAACGCTCTACTTAACTGTAACAAGACAGCAGTCGGCCCGCTCAAGCTAACCGCCGCGCAGCGGCACAGCTGTGTGAAATGGAAATCTGCTAAATGCAACTGGCTTCTCCACCCCATTTTTGCTTAATTATAAAAACACAATGTTCCCAAAATATCACTAATGAATGTGTCCTCTTAAGCATGCTTGGCCCTAAAAACAGCTCACCCTGCACATTAATGGAGACATGTGACTCCATTAACAGCTAACCTGAA
>VOQJ01005077.1:2301-34172 GCA_015052665.1 Apistogramma diplotaenia
GGACAAAAAAAAAAAAAAAAAAAAAAAAATGTGAGCATGAAAAAAAAAATGTAGTGATGTATTAATGCTTCAGAGATGCAATAACACGTTTTCGCCACTGCTCACCTGGAAAGAATCCCAGGCTGTGGAGTCCTCGGGCTGTGAGGCAGGGTTAGAGGCATGTGTTCCTTCACTTAAACCTGTGTGAGGCACAAAGTGTTGCATTGTTTAAGAAAAGTTTTCTTTCCCTCTGTTTCCAATCTGCACTCTGAGATTTAAGTTGTATCCTGCACACAACTTAAAAAGTCAGCACCTTAATTAAACCAGCAAAAGACGTTGTGTGCTTTCTCGTGTGTTTATTACCGAGTGACATTAGCTCATCATCAAGGAGACTAATCCCCATGTCCTGTGAGGGAGGGTTGAGGCTGTCTGTCGGAGTGGGAAACTCTGGGAAGGACGGAGGCGACTGTGGTGACGTGTCTAATCCCGACAGATCTAACAGCGCCGTCCCTCCTCCTGTGAGAAACCAATTTAGCATTGTTCCCCCCCCCATTAAGATTCTTTTAGACAGCCCATTTAAAACACAATCAACTGTCTTCCTCTGTGATTACCGTTTTCACCCACCAGTTTGTTTCTGTGTGTTTAATGTGCTGTTTCCATTTACAATCTCCCCCTTCACCTGCTGCTTGTACAGGTTGATGACATGAGTCAGGCTGTCGTTGGCCTGCAGGATCTCCGCTGTAGAGAGATGTGACAAAATCTTATAGTCTGGCATTAATTAGAATGCGCTGTCTGTTACTAAAGATAAGTAAGCTCACCCAGAGCCTCGTCGTTGTCCTCTGTGTCACTTGCCAGTCTGAACAGCGTTGGTCTCATTTTCTCACAGCGCTGATACAGGTCCTGACCACACAGCACACACACCACATTAAAAATGCTTTAAATCCAGTCGATTTCAAGCTGATTTACAACTTGCGCTGAAGTTGGCTAAGAACAGAATTGACCAAACTTTCTTCTGATTTAAAGCATCTGGGTTTTTTTTTATTTCACCTGTATCAGTTCAGCATTGCTCTGATTGGTAGCAGTGCTGTCATAGTCCTGCAGAAGTTGAGTCAGTAAACTGACACTTTCCTTCACCTCCTGAATGGCATTCACCCGCTTCGACACCTTCTCTGCACGCCGCTGATCCTAAAACCAATGAGACTAATTCAGAAACTGCAAAGAGCAGGTTTTGACCCAGAAAGCCAGTGCAAATGCATGAAACTGTCACAAATGAGTCAAACTGTGGTGACCTATAACACAAAAACACAGCCAAAGGCGATGAAGTCAGAGCCCAGCGAGGTCAGGGACAGTTGAAGTTCACAGATGAGAGAAAAATGTTGTTCCTGTTACACATGAAATGAGTATAAATGTAGTCTGAATCACTCTGCAAGATACAAACAAATGCACACAGGGCAATATACTCATTTCCTCTTTCATTTAGTGCTCCACTGTGAGTGCAGTATTTGACTCCTTTTCCTTTTCCTACAATTTGCCTACCGGCCCGGCATTGGTGTGGATGATGGACATAATGTCTATAGGTATACAGATATTTTCTTATTTTATTTTTTATTTCTTCTTGCAATCTAACTGCACTATTTAAATCTTGTGTTTAGAATATAATTATTGTTGCTCCTCTTTGTATATATTTCCTTAACTCTGTAGAGACCTCAGGCTGCTGGCACACCCGAATTTCCCCGTTGTGGGACAATAAAGGCTGTTCTTATTCTTATTCTTAAAAGGAAAACTGCACCAAATCAAAGTGGTGAAACAAAATAAAGTGGTTATTAAAAGAGAAAGAAGAAAAAGGAAAACATGTTTACCTCTTGGACCATTTCCTTGATGAGTTTGTTGGCGGCTTTGAGGTCTTCAGGGTGCGAGCTGTTCAACAGGCGAGACAGCATCTGACAAAGCAGACAGCCAGAGTTCACACAGTGAAAATGATTTAGAACATCTTTGTGCTAGATGCTAGTTTATATCATATTGCACTCCTATATAACCGATTAAAACAATTTGCCATATAAGCCCTTACTTTTGATTTTTCTTCATCTTCAAAAATAGCATTCTTGGGTCTGGGTGGAGGAAGGTTCAGCAGTTTGTCAGGTGGCAGCTCAGGATCTTGTTTAATAATACCTGATTTACAAGCAGAGAACACGAAGGCATTAAATGCTTCTAATCATTTGTCATTAGCTGCTTTAGTCCTTCAAATGTCATAATATAATGCATTTTATCCAAGTCAAATGTAAAGTGGACCTATGGAGCTCATTTTCAGCTCCAAATTTTATTCTTTAATTCTACCAGTAGAGTCACTTTGCAAGAATTAACTTCAATATAATCCTTACACTGTGCCTTTGTTTCAGATGGTTCATACACCTTTCATTTGACTGGACCGAACTCCAAAACATAAGATTTGTACAGCAGATGGGTGGGGCTGTGTGCCTGGGATGACCATATTAGGAGTATCCCCTCTGAGTGGCATCATACAGACCCAAGAATCAAAAGTGAAAATGGAGTTTTTAGAGCAGATCGAGTTTTAGGATCACAGAGGTTACCTGCATATCCACTGAACATTTTTATGAGCATCATCCCAGTAACAGTAAATATGTGTTACAGAAAAATAAAGAAAAGCACAATGGGTCCCCTGTAAAATGGGTTTTGGCAGCAAACCCTAGTGCTCCATTCACCGAAGGACAGACAGACTCTTACCTTGTTTTTTCAGCATCTGATAAGCATCTGAGATCTTGGCTTCGTCTGGTAAAGCCAAAGTCCAGCTATAGATCAACTCCAAAACCTTTTTTTTAACTGGTTCAGGGGACCGTGTTCCAAGGTACTAAATTGGAGATGAGGACAAAATCCAAGTGATTCACATAAAAGATCAACAAAGAGAAAATAACATGTCTGAAGCACAGACACACAGAAACAGCCTAAAAAGTCCTACCTTGGGAGAAACCACTTTGATCAGTTCATTGAGAAAACGAAACTTGCCCACTTCACTGTGAAACCTTTTCCCACAGTTTTTCATACATGTCTCCAGAACCTCAAAATTAAAGGATGGAAAAGAAAGAAAAAAAAACACATCATGGCAAACTTTAAATCAAAAGCATTTGCTAAAGGCAGCAAATAAAAGACTGAACAGAACTTGGCTTAGATCTGAACTTACAAGTAATGCCTGCATGGCCTCCCACTCTTGCGGAGACTGGATTTTGTGGGCCAGGAGCCTGGTGGCCAGCTGTGGTCTATAAACATGTCACAGTTTTGTTTGGTTTTTTAAGAAAAACAAAACAACAACAAAAAAGATCAATGTGGATCTTCAGGATCAGGAAGGCCATAATTACTGAATAACACATAAATCATGTTTTAGCCCCCAAAGCCAGCTCTTACCCCTCCAACTCATTGTTGAGCTGGTCACAGAAGGCATGGATGCTACTCCAGTCTGTGTCTCTGTTAAGTGGATTTGTGGCTCTGTCTGAAATGGGATATGAGATAAAAGAATTGATAGATGTTACTAACTTTACTGTATCTTTTCAACATTATTATTTCAAAATAAAATGCACACGTCTTGAATTTATACACGTCTTATAATTTTCTAGCATCGTTCTTGGAAGATGCCACTCTAAAACGAATTAAATATATGCACATCAGTACAGTTTTACTACAGCCTCCAAAATGCTCCTCAGGCGCTTCTCTGCGGCAGTTTCAACAAACATTTTCTTCACTGTCCATTTTCAGACATTTATGCTATGTTTATAAATTAGCTATAAGTGTCTAATATGCTGGCGACTGAGTGTATGACGTATTTCACTACCCATAAGGTTATCTTGTCAAAATAATGTACACAATTCGGACTAAGCAGGCAAGAGTGTCTGTGCCAGCAATCCCAGCACGTCACCAAGCAGACAAATACACGGGACAGGTGCTAACAGAGTGTAAGGTTAGCTAGCTTGCTGTCGACAATCACAGTAACCGGCGTCGCTACTCGATCTTTCTTGCGAGGTCACAGATTTACCTTAATGTCAGTCTAACCCTATGTGAATGAAAATGCTAGATCCCGCGATCTCAACCTTTAAACTACAGCCAGCATGTCTACCCTGTATTGACAGCTGGCAGGCAGAGCTCAGGATCTAGGTTAGCAACCTGGATGTGACGGTGGGGTCCGAGTCCCCTCTAATGGCATACGCGCAGGAACATTGAGCTTGCATTTCACCTGCAACAAGTCACGAATAATAACTTGTCAGCGTCGGGGTACTCAAACAGGAAAGACTCAGAGAAATAAGTTTAAAACACTCACTGATACGAGATTCCAAACTCTCTGCATCGGGAGGCGCCGCCATCACTGCGAGATTTATGTCGTACCCCGATCTCGCGAGAAGTGGACAGACGTAGAAAACAGCCAACCGCAAGTTGACGGTCATGTCATACGTGTGTATATATTAAGTGAAATGAATAATACTTGGTGGTATGCAATAAATAATATTGCTGACTGTAAAAATGTAATAAAAATATTCACTTTAGCAATAAGTGACGTTACAAAATCTATTCCAATAACAGACTCTATAAATATTTTATTTGAATATAAAATGTAATATTTGATGAGATTTGAACGTAAATAATCTTTCTATTAAACAAACTTCCATTACAGAGCTCGTGAGTGGAACATACCGGAAGTTCCATTCCTTCAAAATAAAGTATAAAACAGTATCGCTTTAATTTAATTTAATTTAATTTTTTATTGCTTTTTTTCCTCAGACTACTTCATGTAGGTGAGTATTTGTTTGTGGTCCAACATGAACACTTCACAAAGCTTATTTTATACATGAGGAAATCTTCTCTTCAATAATAAATTCGAATAGCTGGGGGAAGGCTGGGGGTGAGATGTGCAAACAGCAGGGTGAGTTGAAGTCTGCAGAAATAAACGAAACTAATTATAAACCGCTTATTCCGAATTACAAAGAAGCAGCTCTATGTCTCCCCCCAGTGGAAGCTATTGTGCATGTTATTGATTGTGGCGCACAACAGTAGGGCTTAGTTTAAACCCGTATCTATCTAAAGGACCAACAAGAGTACTTTTTTGCGCTTTGGGCAGCACTTTTCTTCAGTGAGGGGCTCGGTGCAGCTTTGTGGTGGAGAGAATAACTGAGAGTGAGAGACTGCGTTCGTGCCTAAATACACTGGAGCTTTACTTCAGCGGATACCTTTGTTTATGTTTGACAAAGCGACATCAACTTCCTTCCTTTCTGCTGCTGCTGCTTCACCACTACTACGTGCAATACATACTGGCCGCAAAGAAACAGTTGCAAGGTAGATGCTTTGCTTCCTGTTTGCTCGGCAAAGTCAGTTCTGCAGCGCTTACGTGCCATGTTCTCCTTGCTGACCACTGGTGAAAAGTCGCACGAGAAATGGCATCACCGAGGGTTTTGCTGGAGTGGTGCCGCGTCACATGCGCCCCTTATCCCGACGTGGAAATAACGAACTTGTCAGCCTCATTCAGAGATGGACTTGCATTTTGTGCCATCATTCACAAACACCGACCTGAGTTGATGTGAGTAAAAACATATGTTAGCAGAGCGGTGTTGGCTGTGCAGAGTAAACTAACTTCGCCTCTGTCTGTGGTTGGCTTGAAATTTAACTGTATGGTGCTGCGTAATTCGGAGCAGAGAAGGATCAGTTAATTTGATTCATCTGACACTCGACCACTGATCTAGAATCATCTGATCTCGAATCTTTAACTAACTTTTGTTTCTCTCGGCTTTATATATGTGCACTCTGTAGTTAACTATCAGCTTTGTAGTTGCTTGTTAATTGTTTAGTTAATTGTTTTTTTGATTTGGGGCTTTAATCTCTCCATTTTCTTCACTTTGATCCAGAGATTTCATGTCCCTCTCCAAAGATAATGCTTGTCAAAATAACAAGCTGGTGAGTTTTTTTAAATATTAGAAACCAGGATGCAAGTGTTTCTCCCGCATCTCTGTTTCTGTTATTCACTTTCATTCTCTGGTTCTCTTCTGTTGGATCTGCAGGCGTTTGAGGTGGCAGAAACAAAGCTGGGGATCCCTGCATTGCTGGATCCACAGGACATGGTTTCCACCAAGATGCCTGATCGTTTAAGTGTCATCTCTTACCTTGCTCAGTACTATTGCTTTTTCAGTGGGAAATCTCCAGGTGTGTTGAATGTCATCCTGTTTTTTTATGTCTTATTGTCTTTAATCATAGGTTGTTGTTTTTTCATTGACACTAGCAGAAAACTTTAAGCAGAGGTTTATAGTCTTGTTCAAAGGTGCTGAAGGACAGTTCAAAGGCCCCTCAGGGAATTTGCTTAAAGTTGCACCTCTTTTTTTCTACCTGCATTATAAGTAGTTCTTAGACGCTCCGTCTAGCTTGAGTTCAAGTGAACAAAATCAGCCAGTCCACATTTCTCACTGCACGCACCAATGTTTGCATGTATTATATTGACTTTGCAGCAGGTCCTGCCAGATTGTGGTCATCACACAGCACTGTCTTACACAGTCTCTCAAAGAGCAAAACTTACCAGCATCCGAAACGCATGAAGGTAAATGCTCACAGGCTATTTTTGCTTTGATTTAGTCATCTCTGTGGCTGTCACTTTGAGCGGCTGGTTTCTCTTCTGTTTTCAGAGTTTGACTGAAATCAAAACCGATCGAGGGGAAAATGTTTCTGACACCAGGCCGCAGATGGTGTGTAATTTATGTTTGAAGCCTGTGCACCTCATACAGAGACATTTGGTGGATGGAAAGATTTACCATCGCAGCTGTTTCAGGTAACAGCAGCTTACAGTGCTGTGCAAAAGTCTCCAGCCACCCCTCATTTCAGATATTGGCTCCAGTGACTTCAAATTCAGTCCAGTCCTTGTACGTGACCTTTTCTTCCTTTGCTAAGCCACTTAATGCTGATCTATGAATCATTCAAGCATAAAAAGAGACCTAACTCAAGGGGGTCTACACAAAAGAGACGACTTAAAAAGGAACCAATTTTAAATATCTTTTGGCACTTTGTTACTACAGTAGCAGCCTGTTGCAAAAATGCATCATTTGTTCCCTTTTTTAAATTGAATCTACAAAGATAACACAGTGTTGCAGGCATGAAATAATATTTTGAACCAACAAAGTGATTCCCAAAGGAAATACAGCCATATGTCAAACAGGGTGGAGCCCAGGATGGAATTATGAATGCAGAAAAATACCATCAGAGTTTGATGCACCATGGAATACCATTATGCAAGAGTCTGATTGGCAGCTGATCATTGTCATGCTTCATTCAGCATGACGATGATTCCAACCACACTGCCCAGTGTAGTAAAAGCATACCTGGAGAGAAAAACACACAGTGGAGCACAATCAGTCGTTGATTGGCCTCCGCAGAGCCTGGACCTCAACATTATTGAAGCAGTGTGGGATCATGCTAACAGAGAACAGAACAAAAGTTTGAATGTCCTTCAAGAAGCCTGGAGAACTGTTCCCACTTGTACATGTTTCAGTGACTCACTGCACATATTTCCCATTTTCCAAACTATAGAGAAATGACGTGTGACCCAAGACTTTTGCACAGTACTCTATTGTTTTCCTCCTGATAGTGTCTACATCTGTTTGAAGAGAAATGCAATCGACTGTGTTTTTAATGTTTCTATGAAGTAACTATTGTGATCATATTTGAGAAGTTTTTAGTGAATCTCAAAGAATCCAGATCTCCACTCAGCTTTGCAACTAATAACTAATTTATGAGATATTTAGACATCATGGTGGTGTGGTGGTTAACACTGTTGCCTGGCGGCTAGAAGGTGTGGGTTTGAATCCATGGCCCAGGCCTTTCTGTGTGGAGTTTGCATGTTCTCCCCGTGTCTGCGTGGGTTAGGTTAACTGGTGATTCTAAATTGCCCATAGGTGAGAATGTGAGTGTGAATGGTTGTCTGTCTGCAACAGGCTGGCGACCTGTACAGGGTTTAAACTGCCTCTCGCCCTGTGACAGATGGGATAGGCTCCAGGCCCCCTGCAACCCTGGATATGTGGAATAGAATGAATGGATGGATATTTAGACACCACTGTGTGTATTAGAAGCACTTTTACAGTGGGACTTTGAACTTTTGTCTTTCAGGTGCACAGTGTGCCACACCACTCTTTTACCACAGTCTTACACACAGGGGAGTGACGCTGGCTCCTTGATCTGCACTTATCATACAACAGACAGCAAAGGTACTCGTGTCGATGCCAGCAAACAAACAGGATCTCAAAGAAAACTTCAGCCAGTTTATTATTCTCTGGCAGGACTCCCTATCACCAGCATTCCTCATTACACTAAGAAAACAGAGTCACAGGGCGGACTGGTTTGTAAAACAGCAGAAACAGGTGGGATAAAAAGCCAGGAGGAGAACAGAGAGGACAAAAACAGAGAAATTGGGGACTCATCCGTTGCACCTGCGGCGCTCCCTTCATCCAGGATAAACACTTCACAGATTATGAATAGCTCTCCGGCTGCAGGTAAATAAGCACATGTTATTTTATTATTGCTGTTCCCCTGTAATATTTATATTTCCACATTCTGTGCATGTTTTGGTCGTACCTGTGTTTCTCTGTCAAGACATGATTGAAGTAAAATAGTAAATGTTTGCGTTTCCTCACTCTTTCTCTTTGCAGGTAGTTTATCCAGTCAAAGCAAATGTCCGCCCAACCCGACTCATTTGTAAGTGTAACGTAATCAGCCTGTTCTTCACTTCACTTTCTTATGCATTTACTTTGATAATGCCGAGCATGATATCCAGACATCTCTTGTCTGGAGGTAAATATTTTATTAAATGCTGAAAAAGCAATTTCTGCATCTCTGCCCATAAAAATATAAACCCATACCTGATGTAAGATTACTGTGCCTTTCAAGGGTCTCACCTTGGGCAGCATGGCTGCTTTGTAGAGCAGCCTGTGGAAGTCTCCCTTGCACTTGTGCTCCTGTGTCACGTGTGCAGCTCGAAAATAGAATCTGTATTGAAAGTGGTGCATAGGAGTCTGACCAGATCAGTTTGTAGGGCAGATGGGCCATATTTAAAGATATTTTATTTTATTATTTTTGTGGGTAGAGACTACACAGCACATCATGTATTTTAAAGTTAGTGTAAAGATCCTAATAACTGATTTTCTTCCATTTATATTTATATTCCAATACTCTTTGTAGCACCAGCCCAACCAGCACTAGCTCTAAGATGAAAAGCAGCCATCCATGGATGGCCCTCGTGCATTCAGGACCCTGGACACAGCTGCCTCCAGCTCCACCTCCAGTTCCCACTTCTCGATTCAAATCTGTCTCTAACTTGCCGGGGTCATGCAACAAACCCAAAGCTCCTCCTCCAAATCCATTTGAAGAGGAGCAAGAGGAGGACTGTGAGAGGGAGGCTGCTGAACCTGAGTCTAAAGACCTAAATAAGCCTTTAGTGGCACCTGTCCATTTGGAGAACATTTCCTTTGAATTTGAGGAGAATAAAGAAAAACCAGCTATCCCACAGAAGAGCCCAGATCTCAAAGAGGGTGGTGAAGTTGCAGAAGCAGACCCAGTAGAAGGAGTGACTGCAGATATTAAAGCAGAGGGACCTTCTAGTGAAGGATCTGGAGACGGTACTCAGATAGTTTCATCAAATCTGACAGAAGCAGCAGGAGCAGCAGGTCCGACTCCCACTGCAGCTTCAAAACAGAGTCACATTTTACCCAGGAGTCTTCCTGTGCCAGCCATCACATCTGACTACTCTGACACTCTCTGTGTGCCTGTCACTCAAACAGAGGCGGATGAAGCTTTCGCATCAGGTCAAAGTAAGGTACGATCAGAGATCAGGCTAACCGCTAAAGCTGAAGCAGAATGCAGGCATTTTTTTTTTTGTGTTACTACAGTCACAAATCCATTTTTTCACATCTTACCAGGGTGTAATTTCATTGTTTTAGGTAGACGAGACATTCAAGTACAATTTTCCAGAATATATGTTATTTCCATTTTCAGCTTTCCTGCAGAGAAGATCCTTTGGATCCAAACCCCACAGTGTCCAAATCAAAGACCTTTCAGGACCTCTCATCCCATCGGGGCCCCGCCCCTGGCCATGGTTTCCCACTCATCAAGAGAAAGGTAGAGTTGCTGGATTTAGAACAAACTCAAATACAAGATTTTAGCCATTTTTAGACGTGCCTCTGTGTCACAAACACGCAGACTCATCTTTAATATGAAAAGTTTGCTGCACAGTGATTAGTTCACCCAGCAAACATATTCAGTTACTTGGGGTAATTTTTTTCTTGTGTAAGTTCATTAAGAAATCTAAGAAAATGGTTTAGTTTTTGGAGTCTGACTTTTGGTCTTATTTGCTGGTGCAGGTGCAGACAGATCAGTGTGCTTCCACAGAAGAGCTGCAAGTGCAGATGAGACAAGTGGATCAACATCTGGAGGCACTAGAACAAAAAGGAGTCCAGCTGGAGAGGAATCTGAGAGGCTGCAAGAATGGTTCTTTCTAAATAAAATGATTTATTGGCACAGAAGCCCCAACAGTTTCATAAATAGCAACAATATCTCTGCTTTGACTCTCCCTGCGTTTTATTTCAGATAAAGAGGAGGAACAAATGCTAATGGCATGGTTCTGTCTTATCCACGAGCGACATGTTCTGAGGTGCCACGATACAGAGCTGGTTTACCTGTAAGCAGGCTGAATAGTAGTAGATGTTTGGGGGTTTTTTGCTTAAAGGGATTTCTGAGCATTGCAAAGATGGGTTTTATGATTTTTGTTTCTCAGGACAAAGCAGAAGAAGTTGGAGGACAGGCAGGCAGATGTGGAGTATGACCTCCGCTGTCTCTTTAATAAGCCTGGTGAGTATGTTACTCTGTGCATCACTCTGTCACTTTTTCATAGGGTGGGGGGCAGGGGGTCTTGTGAATGATTGGCATAAACAGCATCAGATTTTTTAGTGTCAGGGGTGATTTGTGACAGAAGGAAAGCAGCAAGAGGGAAAGGGAAGATCTGCTATGATGTAACGGCTGAGATGGTTTTGACATGTGGATTGAGGAGGGACAGTGAATATAGTGGATAACAAGTGTTGAATATGGAGCTGCCAGGCAGGAAGAAAAGGGGATGTAATGAAGGAGGACATGTAGTGGGTTGGTGTGACAGTGATGCAGTGAGATGGAGGCAGATGTGGTGACCCTTAAAGGGAGCAGCTGAAAGAAGAAGATGATCCTAAATGTAGGAATGAAAACCCGATTGAACCAATGTGAGAAAATAACAGAATCTGTCATTTATTTGTTGTGGGAAATGATGCAATAAAACACAGTGGTGTGACTCCCGTGTGCAGCCAGAACTGCTCCCTGCCTTGCACTCTGTTGTTGTTGTTCACTCATCTCCTGATGATGAACTATTAGTTGCTTAGAAATCAATAAATGTTCCTTTGTGATCTCCCACACTGTAACACATCCACTCACTGACTTCTGGGGATAAATATAGAAGTCCAAACTGTTTAGAGATCTTTTTTTGAACTTTTCAAGCCTGATGAACAACAGCAACACCTTTCCTTTATGCAAAGATGGGACACCAACTCTTACCTGATTGTCATGTCTTTATCTAAAAACACCTGACTACAGTCACACCTTTAAATTCATTGTAAATCTCAGAGTTGACTGCTTTTGTCATTCACAGTTGTATAATATTGGATCATGACATACCTTTTGAGAATACACTGTGTAACATGGACAGAAAATCATTAATTTTATTTATTTTGTGAAATTCTGCGTGCCAACATCTCCACATACAGAGAAGAACTGGAGCCAGGAAGATCAAGAGAAAGAGAAGCAGCTCATGGATGAGCTGGTCACCATCATTGAACGGAGGAACCAGATCATCAGTAGCCTGGATCAGGACAGGCAGAGGTACTTGGGGGGGGAGGAGGGCAATAAATTGTGCTGTCACATTTGTACATTTTATAAATGCAATGTTGTTTTTCTGATTAGGGAAAGGGAAAATAACGTGCTTTGGAAAGACATAATAAAGAACAAAGGTAAGAAAAATTTGCCTTCTAATGAGCCCTTTTGTACTGTTTGATAGCTTCTGTTTTCATATATGAAGAAGGCAGAAAGAAATGGATTCTTTGGAATACAAATAATGCTCTACAGTAATGTTGGCATATTGCTTAATGTTTTGGTGCACTTATCTGTCTCATGCCTTCTCAGATTTCCAGAAAGAACGATCGAAAGAGCTAAGGAAGTCAAAAAGAGATTTCAAGCCCACAAAAGTACTTAAAATGCTGAACCATAAAGAAGAAAGCATGAAGGACTCGGTGGACAAAAAGAGCTGAAGAGCTGTCAGAAGCTCTCGTTGGCAGCAAACTGCTCTCTTCATAGTGTGAAATGCGCACTTATTAATTGCATGTTTACTGATTTTGTGTTAAAGCCCACCTCTTATTCTCAGTACCGTGTATACATTATTATTACTAATGTGCTTTTTCACTTCAGTGCTTTTTTATTGGCCATAAAAATACAGTATCATCTTTTTAAATTATTCTTATTATATTACACGTGTTTGTTTAAATATGCAATAAATATTTGGATATTTGAAAGACTGTTTGTTGTGCATTTGAATTCATTCAAAGCATTCACCCAGATAGGTCCAACTTTACTTTAGCTGTTCACTGAAAAAGGACATCGATTACATGCACAGTATGCCTATTTCCACAACGGCAGTATAGGATTTTGTCCATTTTCAGTTCTGCTGAAGCTCTTATTCTGAAAGTTTGTTTTACGTCCGTGAACTATCCATTCTCTTCCGCTTAAGGAGCGTGTTTAAGTGTATTAATACTGCGGTGTGTTCTCTCACAGAATGAGTAAAATTTTAGCAGACATACAGCTACAGACACATTCATGACAGATGAGAGAAACAACAATGTTTTTATTATTTATTTTTATGTCTACGGATTTTTATTGTCCTGCAGCACAAGAAGAACGAAAAACAAAAGTTCCTTTTCCTGTTTATCATCCGGAATATTTTTTTCAACACACCAAGCCACCGGAAGTTTAATCCTCGTAGCGTTCATGTGCGTCTCTACCAACAACAAAGTGTGCTGGATTTCTGCTACCGTTTGAATATAGACATACACAAACTTTAGATCAAAGCATGTCCGACAACGAAGATAAGTAAGTAATGACAGTGCTTTAAATAAAGTCACATTAAGCTGCGTATTTATTATATTAAAGAGTGAATTGGCATTGTAGCTAACGTGGTTTAGCCTCACGGCTAGGTGCGCAGTTTAAACCTACTGTGAATGTTGTCTTTAAAACAATAAATTTGTATCAAACTTGCAGCTTCGATGATGGAGATTTTGATGACGCCGAGGAGGATGAGGGGTTAGATGACCTGGAAAATGTGGAAGACGTACGTATGCTTAATGGCTGTCTAACTTACTGGGCAGCAGAGACACTGAGCTTCACTGTGCCTTTGTTGTTTGGTCGGTTTCATTTGTAACACCATTGGTCGCTGCCTGTATGGTCATATTTGTTGTTTATGGTTCTCTGGTGAGCAGGATGACCAGGAGAACGTGCAGATCCTGCCTGCAGGGGAGGGCCAGCAGGCGAACCAGAAGAGGATCACAACTCCATACATGACCAAATATGAAAGGGCCAGAGTGCTCGGGACACGAGCTCTGCAGATTGCGTGAGTGTATACACATGTGGTGTGGCCCTCTGAGATTTAATTCATCTCTGTATTAAAGAAAAAAATATATAAACTAGTAGCACGATTTGCCCCAGAAATCCAGTTTCATTTGAAGCTCATTATTACTATGATATTAATCAGCACTAATAAACTCCTGTGTATTTGTTGCCAGTTGTGATTTCTTTAGGTTTTTGCTAGGATAGAGAAGACATTTAGACTCAGTCATGAAACATTGCTGTAGTCACGTGCTGCTCTAATTTAAACCACTGGAGGCTGCGATTGTGGAGCAATAGTGCTTTCAGCCAATTGTTTTGCATTAGAGTTTATATTTGTTAGATGCAGATGAATTAACTACCCTCAGACCTTAGGTGTGTAGTACAAAGTAAGGTTAATGTGCTAGCAAGACTGGCTGAGCCTAAAGTCAGTGTCACAAAGGTGGCTTTGGTTTTACCACGGTAACTTGTGCTAAAGACTGCCTGCCCCACACCCGCTATTCAAAGTTTTAGTTAAAAGTCATGTGGAAACACCTCATTTTCATGGATTCTTTTTTAATGTAGCCTGTAAGTGTGATATTGATCCTCTGCTGAAGGCATGTTTTGTATATGCTACCTGTAGAGGTTAAAAACCACCAGATGAAGTCCCAACAGTGCAAACAAATTACTTTTGTATTTTGGGTTCCAATCTGGTGTTGGGTCTTTTTTTTAACACTGCTGGAACCCCATTGTGATGATCAAATCACCAGAATAACGATTTTCTGCAGCATTAGGCTTACTCTCTTGTCTTATTTGCAGCACCAGTGTTGCATTTCACTCCTAGACTAAGTGTTAAAAAAAAGCTGTAATACTTTACTGATGCAGTTCACCTGCTGACTTGTCTCCAACAGGATGTGTGCTCCAGTTATGGTGGAGCTGGAGGGAGAAACAGACCCACTGCAAATAGCTATGAAAGAACTTAAGTATGTGATCATTTTTTGCTTTGTGACTTTATACCATTTCTTCATCTTTAGTTTAGTTTAGTGTGTGCATGCATACGTGCGCGCAACATTTTTAAATGTCTCTCTCATTTTTATCCCCATCAACAGGAGCAGGAAGATCCCCATCATCATCCGCAGATACCTTCCTGATGGGAGTTATGAGGACTGGGGCTGCGATGAGCTCATTATAACGGATTAAACAACATATCTACCAGATCAGTCTACGCTGGTTCACAGCCACCATCATAACTGCAGCTGCACAAATGCAGTGGAGGCATCTCCTACATGTCCACTTCATTCAGCATAATTCTCTGGTGACTCCATGGGGTGAACAGTCTGAGACCCCTCAAAGACTCGAAATACTGCAAAACAAATTAGTATGTTGTTTATAGGCTTATAAACTTTTGAAGAGATTGCTTATGTTCCCAGTGTAATTATGTTGTTCCTTACAGCCCATCATTATTTTAAGCTGGTACCTACTGAACTCATTGTTTTGATTGTTGCATTACTCATAATAGCCACAAGGGGGAACTTAGTCAAACACTTAAGTTTTACAGAAGAATCCTGTGTTGGAAGTACACCAATTGGTTTGTTTGTTTGAAAAGAGGCGACTATAGTGAAAGAACTGTTTTATTGTGTTAAATAAATGTTTTGTAGAAATACAGTTTCCAGTTGATGTTACATGAACTTTGAATCAGAGATTTGTAATCAGGGTGAAGTTACTCTCTGGGTTCATAAGGATTTAGTTGTTTTAATGCAACAGTTATGAATTGCAAGGGTGAGATTAAGTGACATTTATAATTTCTCATCTCTTGAAATCATTTCAGTGTTTCCAACTGCAGATGATGGGCGTCGCTTACAAGCATCTGTAATTCAAAGATGCATAGCAGCAATACACAGAATCCCTAATGTGTTCAGTATAGCTTATCATCATGCAGATGCTCATAAAACACCTTCATAATTATGTCCTGTGCATGTGGAAATGTGCTGCTACTAAAACAGTCGAATCCTCACTTCTGGCAGTAGATGTAGATGTTTACTCCTGCAGCCGATGGAGAAGTATTGTCACTGTCGTGATGCATGGTGTGCTTCTCCCTCTTCTACCACCCCCTCCATTATACACAAAGCAGCCAAACAGTCTGTGTATTGTTTCAGAGAAATGGATTGTTGCCCGGGCAGAAAGACAGCCAGTGAATGCTGGTAGACAGAGAGGGTGAAAGTTTGTGAGAAAGCGGATTAGCAGCTTTGTTGTGGAAAACACTGTGTGATGATACTCTGGTAAATGGGTGGGAGGATTATGTTTTTGGTGTGTGTGTTTGTATGAGATGTGTGACATGTATGTAAAGACAGATGTGATTTTTGAAAAGCTGGTAGCAAAACTGATGAGGCAACTTGTTGACCTAAAGCCAAGATGTGGTGGACATTGTGTGCTCTGCATCAGCAGGCAGGAGCCAGTTGGTGCTGGAATCAGTAATTGTGTGTAAAATTGCTGAAAAACTGCTTTAATGTATGAGTCTTTTGATTGGAGGAGATGGCGCCTCAGACAGTTCTTTCTTAGGCTGGAGAGGGAAGCTCATGTGATGCTCAGCAGCACCAACCACAGTGAGGTCGCCTTAAAACTCGAGTGAGGGGAATGACTAAAATGTCCAGAGACATTCACTTGATCAGGAGCTTCCACCTGCTACCTTTGTTTGTCATCTGATTTGTTTGTTTGTTTTTTTGGTCTTTACACCATATCTCACTGGGCGTTTTATTAAGTTCACATATTCAACTGCTTGTTAATGTAACTATCTAATTAGCTAATCACATGGCAACAATTCAATACATCAAAGCATGTAGACATGGTCAAGACGACCTTCTAAAATTTAATCTGAGCTCGGAATGGGGAAGAAAGATGATTTAAGTGACTTTGAACATGGCATGGTTGTTGGTGCCCGGCCAGCTTCTCTGAGTATTTCAGAATCTGCTGATCTGCTGGGATTTTCCCACACAGCCATCTCTAGGGCGAATGATCTGAAAAGTAGAAAATATCTAATGAGTGGCAGTTCCCTGGGGGAAAATGCAAATGGTCAAAGGAGACTACGCAGACTGCTTCAAGCTGATAGGGAGGCGTCAGTAACTCAAATAACTTGTTACAACCGAGGTCTGAATGCACAACATGTGCAACAGAAGAAGACCGCACCGGGTGCCACTGTTCTCAGCTAAGAACAGGAAACTGAGGCTATAATTCGAACGGGCTCACCAAAATTGTTGTAGTGTTGTATCTGACCATGTCCATCCCTTTATGACCACAGTGTACCCATCTCCTGATGGCTTCTCCCAGCAGAAAAATGCACCATATCATAAAGTTCAAATCATCTCAAACTGGTTTCTAGAAGATGGCCATGAGTTCACTGCACTCAATTGACCTCCACAGTCACCAGACCTCAATCCAATAGAGCCCCTTTGGGATGTGGGGGAACAGGAGATGCATGTCATGGATGTGCAGCAAATCTACAGCAACTGTGTGATGCTGTCGTGTCAATCTGGACCAGAATCTCTGAGGAATATCTCAGAAAGGTCCAAACCAATACTAGTAATGTGTAACTAACAAAGATCAACAGTGATCATCTCATAGCTGTAACAGAGTGATCTGTTTCTTTCACCTAGTGCACCCTGTTAATTTCTCATTAATCCTGAGACTCCTTGATCAGTAGATGGGGTTATAACAGGCTGATTTATTACTTTGCTTGTGTTTTGTTATGGTCCTATCAGTCCAACCACCTTTTTTCATGCTTTCAAGCAGGTGTCAGGCTCCTGTCTGACACCTGCTTGGTTTAAAATCCTCATAATTCTGTCACTCTGTAACTCATAATATCTTATCCCTTTTCATTGTCTGAATTGCTTCCTCGCTCCTATCTGAAAAGGTTTTTTTTTCTCTTAGTGGGATGGGGTGAGCGTTGGGGACCCGTAGAGGAGGGTGGATAGTGAGGGTTGCAGGGTCTCTGTGAAGCGTAAGAGTCCCTTTGTATCCTGCTGAAGCTACAGGGCAGGCAGTTATGAGTAAGGCTCCCTCATTGCCCACGTTTCCCTCCTCCCTCCAGAGCCTTTTCAATGGCCCTCTTTGTCTTTCCAAAGTATCACACAGCCGATTAAAAAGAGGGAATTAAGAGTCAGGCTTAAACCGCAACACATACACACACACACACGCATGCATGCACAGTATACAGTAAGAAACGTGAAATATACATATGGACATGCATAACCAACCCAACCCCCTGAGGCTGCATTACTTTAAGTTCATGTGCAGTACGTGTGTGTAGATTGGATGACACTTATGTTGCTGTTGCATCATAGTCTCATTCACTGCCAGCACATGCACGCCACCATCAGTCGTGTTCAGCTTACCTCTACAAATGGCCAGATTGAGCTGCAGCCAGCTAAAGTGAATTATCCACTAGCTGAAGAGATTATACTGAGAATGTGAGCAGTATGGGCTGAGTCATTAGATACCATGGCGACATGTGCTTTTGTTGTTCAGTGTAGTTTGTAGAGAGAAGAAGAATTTTTGTGGTCTTATAAAGGAACAATGTGGTCAATAAAAGGAACTTTTTTATTATTATCATCAGTATTTTGTTAATTACTACAACTGAGACTCGTCACTTATGACTTATATGTTTTTAGAGACAGGCTTGCATTCAAGCAGAAATAACAGCTTTATTTCACGTTAGCATACAAGATCATTAGTCATCGTCACATGTTCAGGTTTTCGCACCTGTTGTTATTCAGGCGCTGCATCGCCGCTGGCAACAAATATACCAGAATGGAAAATGTGAAATACTAAAATAAGAAACTGAGAGAAAGGCCAGTGCATGCAAACATAGACCAAATATAAATAAATGTAAAATTAAAAACATTACCAATAGTTCACACATGGGGCAGCAAAGAGATTTTGAGCTTAACTCTTATGCTGGAGGTAAATGGTTAAAGTAAAACTGACTTCAAGCTCTGACTGAGCTGTAAATGGAGCAGTATCCACGTATCACGTATCCAAAATTGATATATATTTTACATAAAATAAGGAAATAAAATTCTGTTGTTTTGCAGATATAGGTTAAGATACTTAAAATATGCAGATATGTTTAAAAATAATGAAGAATGTGTAATGAAGAGAAGAAAAGTAACACACATAACTTGTAAAAAGACAGGAATTAATTGTTAGAAGGTGGGTAATGATACAAACAGGATTTAAAATAGATGTGGTTATTAATAAGTACTATTAAGGACAAGGCACATTTTCTATGGAATATTAGGCTGTTAGAACATTCATTGTCTGGAAACTGTTTCTCAGTATTGGCATCTTCCACATTGTAACCATTTTTAGCAACATAACTATAATCAAAAGATCATTTTCACACAGAACAAAAAAACAAAAACAAAAGCAGTGTTGCAGACCTTCAGTGGATAATAATGGCAAAAGTCATTTGAAACCGTCAATAATGTACATTGTTAGAACAACAAATAATTTTTTTAAGGATTTTATAGTGAAACATTCAATGAAAATGGATTATCAGAGTACAAATCAAACTGCCTTTTCATCATGAATCACAAATACGTCAAAAGCGAATGAAAATCGTCACACTCGTCAGTGTCTCTGCGGTACAAACTCAAAGGAAGCTTTTGACACGAGTACATTTTGAACTGAGTCAAAGCTAAAAAGGAAACAAAAAGACAACTGACTACAAAATGTAAGGTAGTTTTAAATGTTGGGAGAAACTTCACAAAAATTTTGTTTCCTCTTTATAAAAAGCACAAGTTTTGGTCTCAAAACTTTGGTCATATTTGCATATATATCAATATAGGTACATTTGTAACTTCAAGTACTCTGAATAAGCTAAATATACACTTCAGTTAACAAAACCACAACATGGATTTCTGGCATTTTTCCGCCATGTCTGTTCATTGTGTGTACAAAGGCATTTGAAGTGAACACAGCATAACAATTTGAATTTTAAAAGGGACAACTGCGGATCTGAAACGACAGTATGTCACAAGTATTTGTTATGTTGACTTTCTAAAGAAATACAAAGCTAACATTACTTAGACAAAAGGTCAGTCAAGCCTGAGAAGTGAAAGGCCAACAAATAGTTTGGCACTTCGTTCTCCTGGCATTAAAACAAACATTTCATGTAAAATGAATTTGGCTCCTTCTCACGCTCACAGATGGAGGTCTTGCTTTTTCCCGCTGTGTCCCTGTCACTGCTGACCCCTCTGTTGGCCCGTGGGTTGTGGACTGCCGTGATACTCGTGAAGTCACCAAGCTGACAGGGATATGATCGCTTACCACCCATGAACACAGCCAAAAGTGCCCAAGGCTTTGCTGTGGTGGTGGTGTTGCTGGGTCGCTGTTCTTTTTTTTATTATTTATTTGCATTACTAACGTATTGCAATCTGCCTCCTATGCTGAGTGCCATAAATAATCGACCACTCCTCAAAAGCACCACCCGCCGAGCTCATCCTCGGGCTGTGACAGCATTTTTTCATCTGGGCAAGAGCAGAATGGTGTTTCTTCCCTCCTGCCTCCCCAGATGCCTCCCCCAGTGCCTGCCCACTCCCCCCAGACCAGACCTCTTTCAGCTCTGACACCACCAACACAACCCTCATTGCTGTTGCTTCTGCTCCTCTGGTCTGACCTTGGGGCTGAACCTGCACCGGCGCACTCTGGTCTCGTTATCTGTCATGGCCGCGACAGTGTTGTGTAGACAGGCTGTTCCCAGTGCGTGGGGCTATGCGACTGTGATACACTGGCTGGGTCAGTGATGGCACTGTACAAGGGCCTCTGGGAAGGCCCCATGTAAGAGAAGGCAGAGTATAACCCCGGAGCCTGGCTTGAGTGGGCGTAGTATGACCCTGAGCCCTGGTGGTCAGCGTATTCTGCAAACTGAGCCCTTGAGGTCAATGAGGGGAAGGCAGAGCTGTAGTGAGGAAGGCTGAGGGGGGTGTAGGTGACATGGGAAACTGCTGAAGCTGCTTCTGCAAAGTGACCCCCAGCACCTCCAGCCTCGCTCTTAATCTGGGCTTTGGAGGGGTCTGTGCTCAGAGGGGAGCCATGGTGTTGCTGTGGTGGCTGCTGCTGCTGCTGCTGCTGCTTGGAGAGCCAGGCTGCTGAGTGTCCACTGGCTGCTGCCAGAGCTGAGGAGATGCCATAGGTGTATGGAGATGCCGGAGAAGCTGTTGTGGCCCCTGCTGCCCCAGCACTCTGCCCAACCCCTGGGTGCCCGTTAGGGGGGAGGTACTGATCAAACTCATTGACATCAAACGGCTCCATATTAGCCATCACCTCATGGCTCATCTCACCAATATCCACATTACCAAAGTCGATGTGAGGCTTCCCAGATCCTGGAGCACCTGAGCTTCCTTCTGCTCCCATTGTACCACGAGAGCCCCCATTCCCAGTACCTTCCCTCTTACCATCTCCTGTCTTCACAGACTGAGACTCGGTTTTGGGAGTAGTGGGAGGTGTTGGAGGACTGTGGCTCTGACCTGTAGAAATATGAAAATGTAGTTACAGCTGGTTTGCCTTGCAGATTCACAGACAATTAGCTTAGCACATTTCATCTTGTCCAGTGGACTAGGCACAGGTTTAATAATGGGGTAGTGGGTGGGAGCCGGCAGCCCACCTTCAGCATAAAGGTGGTGCCCATCTGCCAGAGGGGACCCGGCTCCCCCACTGTGGACCACTTCCAGATGAAGACCCTTGTAGTGGGATCGGCTGTGGATGACCTCACCCTCCAAATGTCCGTCGGTCTCGCTTCCTGACCCAGAACCAATCTTCCCGTTCTTTCGGCGTCGTGGCTGATACTTGTAGTCGGGATAGTCCTTCTTATGCTGCTTCCTCAGCCTTTCTGCCTCCTCGATGAAGGGTCGTTTATCGCTCTCATTAAGAAGCCTCAGGGAAAAAAGGTTTTTGGTAAATTTCACTATTTAAGTCACGAGGAACCATAGTTTAAAGTGAATGAATTTGATCCCAGAGAATGAAGAAGTGTTTCTGAATCACTCGTTTCACAGGGATATTTGCTACATCTTCACAGCTGCATCTAATGTCACGCCCGCCAGCGACGTCTGACTGCTGGACTGTAATGAAATAACACAGGCCAGAGTTGCATCCTGTCTGCAAACATGGGACTCCGTTCCTACTATTACTACCACTTGCAGGAATGGCATGAGAAAACCCTGACCCTCCTCAGCCTCCCCATTCATTGTGTTGTGGGCCAATTAACTAATACTGACTGAGCCCAAGGTCAAGTCTTTATCAAATTAATAGAATCTCTGCAAGGTAACGAATTTAACCTTTTCTGTCCCTCTTGGCAACAAATAATGAGTAATCTGAATAACTTAGCAACCAAGAATGAAAGACTCTCCAGTGTCAGGATGTTAAAATTAAAGAACTGCAGGTTTTCTGTGGGCAAATAAAACAACAAAAGACTCAGAATTTAATTCATTAGATAGTAAGATACTTTTTGGATGAATGCAATTCATGTTGAAATCTCACTTTTTTCTTTAACTTTGAGAGGTGCATGTACTTTAAATGAACTTTTCCCAGGGGGGAAATGCTTCCAGCTACATTTTCCAGGAGGTAAACAGTGTATTGAATTAGCCTGGATTCAGAAACATGTGACCATGGCACACTAACTGCACCACAAACAAAAGCTGCTCAAGTGGTGAGCTGTGGCCTAAAGCAGGAACTAACTGAGTTGCCTCCCAATAAAAATAAAAAAAAAGGTATTTTTTTTAATTTTTTTTTATCAGGAAACATACCACAGATAATGTCACATGTAAAAGAGGGTAAGGCCTTTTCATGACAGTATAACAGCCATCATTGAACATTAAAAAATCCCATTAAGTAGAGGGTGTGCACTAAATAAAAAGAGTTCAAGTAGTATACTGTACCACAGTGGTCTCAGTGCTGTGAGCCTGTAGATATGACCTTGTGTAAAATCCATGTGAGTGGCAAATAAAGACATTTTGAAATCATGAAAATGGTAAATAGTGACAAAGAAATAATGCACTGGAGTTTGATCAATTTCAGTTTATTGAACTAAGCAGTCTTCAGCATCTGACTGAATTATACCTGAAATTCTGGGCACTCACTAACTCTTTCCACAAACCCCCCACCTAAACTGTGACACCCCACCACCACTACCTCCTCTCCCACTGAGCTGCGATTTTTCTTGTGATTATTTATTCAGAACGCTTTAATCTGGAAAACTTAAACGTCCCTTGTTTGTTTAGCGAAATGAGAATTTCCCTAAATGCTTTTAAACCCATCATGATGCTTGGTGTCTGTATTTACTCCTATTGTGTGAGTGTGCGCATCATTGTAAAATAGGCCTAAAGGCGGACTATAAGCAACCAGCTATCCACATGAAGTGGCGTCCTCACCTCCAGAGCTTCCCCAGGGTCTTGCTGAGCTCCGCGTTGTGCAGGTGCGGGTGTTGGTCGGCCAGCTTCCTCCGCGCCGCCTGCGCCCACACCATGAACGCGTTCATTGGCCTCTTCACGTGCTGTTTGTTCTTGCTTCCAGTACTCACGCGAACGGGCATGGGCACGAGGGTCCAGTCGTAGCACTTAAGCACCTGGCTCACAGCATCACGGATTCCTGCAGGGAAGCGGTCATCCTCGTCGTCGGATTTAACGGAAGAGCAGCCGGCTGACGCGTCGTCCAGACCCGCCAGCTGTGGGTGCTGGTGCTGCCCGTGGAGAGGCGAGTCCCCCGCACCAGCAGCACCAGAGGAATGACCCGGTGACAGGCTGCGACTGTCGTCCGACATCCCCGGGCTGAGCTCAACCTCTGAAAAGCTCTGCTCCTCTCTGGACATCGTCCTTCACACAAGCCTCCAGGTGCGCAGCGGATGTAAAACCTGTTCTTTAATGCTACCTGTTGGGTTCCTGTATCTGTGTGTCCCTACAGTTTACGCACGGAGGGTGGGCTGTCTCTCTGGCCTCCTCTAAGTTATAATATAAACTGCCAGTCTGTCTCTACTCTCAGCCTCCGTTGCAAAACTCTGTGAGGATTCCACATTAAAGTTCTTTCCATCCGTGTTGTTGGTATCATAGGCGGCTCGGTGCGCACCTTGGACCCCAGTTTACCTGCTATTGCACAACTATCTGCGCCAAACTCACCCGCTCTCACTTCCCTCCTGACTAGACCTTCTTTCTCTCCTCCGTTTATCCCGCGAACGAAATCCAACTGCAAAGACCTGGAACAATAGAGGAATGAGAAGCATCAACTTAATGAATCGACGGTGACAGTGCAGAAGATTTGGGCATGGTTTAACACTTTTCAGGGTTTCGGTGTAAAATCAAAACCCAAAAAGCCCGAATCTGCATTACGCCATACAAATATTTATCAATAATTTTTTTCTTGGCCATCTGTAACCATGTATCCTCTTTGTAGTGGTCGTGCCTCTCTATGGCGCACTACAGGTCCGGGCCTCGCCTCCTAAAACAAGCTACTGTTTAAGATTTGGCAGTTATTGCAAGCTCCCCAGAGAAAAAGTGTTGAAATGGTAGGAGGCCACAGCAGCACAGACTTGGGAGTTATACTGCGCAGTTCTTGAATAAACACAATCTGGCGCTGGAAATATAAACCCCGGTGTGTGCTCGCTTCTGTATATAAGACTGCTTGTTACACAGGGGCAGACCTATCGGCGGGAGAAAACGTTGGCCTTGTTTTGTCCATTAAATCAACAACCCGTCCCGACGTTTACTTCAAGAACCAACGAGAATTCATCTAAAGACCAACACACCCAACACATAGCTTTCTCCACAGTTATATTTTTATTTAAGTTTACAATTTTTTAGTATTCGTGCAGCTCAAAAATGTCCACTAAACATGTTCAAATGAATTTATTACAATTCCTAACGGTCCGGTTGCTGTGTGCATATTAATTAACCAAATCATTTAAATATCCCTGAGGATCAAATTACGTTTGTGACTGATATGACTCTAAACACATGTTTCCAACACAAGCTTTTAATTAACATCTAATTCGATGCTGGGAATCGTATTCATTTCCCAGAGAGGAGATGGTGCCGCGTCGCCATCTGTCCGAGGCGCATTTTGATGTTCGCTTGCCACCTGGTCTGCAAGGACACTTCGCGGCTGTCGTCACGTCTCGGTGCGTAAAGATCGAGCGTAAAGGGGGCCAAGTGCCTTTACGCGCGCGTCGCTTGAGTTTGCAGTACACGCTGCTTGTTTCATTCTTATGAAACAACGAAAACGCAACGATGCGTATCACCTGACTGAGTGGGGATAATTTCCTTTCGCCACAGACCAATTGGTTAAGTATGTTTTCTCTTTAGCAGATCAAATCAAAATCAAATCAAATGAAAGGCAAATAAAGAACTCAGCTCAGTCTACCCACTGACATGCAGCAGAACAGCAAATATCTCTGCATTTATTTGACAATGGCTGAACTGTGTTCGACACACCCCTAAGATAATGCGTGTTATTACATTACTGAGGATATTTACTGTGCGTTGACCACTGAACTAATTATCACCGCCCGACTTGTCAGTAACTTGGCCTTAATTTTCGCTTCAAAATGTGTCTGTCGTTTATTATTTAAATAAAACAAAATACACGACATAAAGCAATATCAAATCTGACTTTGTGTGCGTGTATAAAAGTGGTGTCACAGACGGCAATTTGTCAGTCTTCTGCAAAATCCGTCTTTGTTACGGATGTTGTGCACTACTTTAATTCACGATCAGGTCCTGAAGAACATAAGGAGACACATGAACACCGAAGAAACTATAATCACGGACACATAAAACTCCAACCATATCAAGATGAATTTAGACAAGGAGGACCCGTTGAACTGATATAATAGGAAAGGTGATGTTACTGACACGAGTTTCTTTTTGTGATCCTTTCTCTAAATCAGTACCACAATATTTTAGTGATGAAGTCACATCGTTAACTTTTGGCAGCAGCACTATTCTCACATGGTTTAACATAAACACTTGGACAGAAGTAATGATCCACGTTTATTAAAGGTAAGAGAACATCCTAAGTCTGCGTTTTGGACTTAGACGAGAAAAAATAATCACATCGCAGAGTGAGAGCAGCCAGCAGCAGCAGAGAGGAAATAGTTGGAAATGCTAAGCGCCTTACTTCAGTAATGAGGAAAAGGAGGTCGTCGGTTTAGCACGAGAATCCGTGAGTTCCCGTTCGAGTTTCCAAAGTGACGCTCGCTCCCCAGCCCCCTCGCTCGCGCCGCCCGAGTATGAATGCTTGCTCTGTGTGTCGGCACCAGGGCTTAAAGAGCTCCTTGTATGCGGCTGAGAGAAAAAAATGAAAAAGATGCAGTGGACAGATCTTAAAGGAGCAGCACACATATTCGGACACAGATCTCTGATTGGCTGGGGACTATCTATCTATCTATCTATCTATCTATCTATCTATCTATCTATCTATCTATCTATCTATCTATCTATCTATCTATCTATCTATCTATCTATCTAAATTATTTAATTTTTTTGATGTTGGACATAGTAATTATCCTCACCCTCTGGTACATGACATGCGCTCATGAGCATTTCTGATTATTTTACTTCGGGAGAGGCGTTTATTCATTACACCAACAATGATAATGATATTATTGCATATTCGTTATAATGAAAAAACTGGGCTATACATATTTGGGTACTAATTTGCTAGGGAAGAAAATATATTTAATTTATTTCTGGGTTTTATCTTTGTTTGTTTGTTTGTTTCTGTTGTGTTTTTTGGGGGGAGGTGTATATAATCTAGTGGATAATCAGGTTTTTTTAAAATTTCAAAATATCAGAAAATCTTCACAGACAACACTGACAGATTCGAGCCCGGATTATTTATTAAGATAAGAAATGGGTGTCAGTCTTGGCCTTATAAGCACAAAGAGACACGGTTTAATCAAATGTGCTCCGCGCTGCAGGTCTCAAATACGTTTCAATACGGCAGCTTTTATGCAGCTTTGCGCATCTGTATTAGATCCAAATAATAATGCTATTTTGGCCGAATTTAGCCTTAAAGACTCGTGTTAAGTAGCCCAGGTTTAAATAAAACTAATTCAACTTAAAGGGCTCTTGTGAAACCGGTGACACGTTTTTGTCAGATATAAAAGTATTTCCTCCCCTTTACATGTTTATTCGTAGTGTTTTGTTTGTTTGCTTTTTAATTAGATTCAATCAAGAGTCACAGGTGTAACATATATTCCCAAAACCCTTCTTCGTGCCCTTGAGTGAGTTTGATAATTGCATCAGCGCCTCTAACCGAGAAACAGAGCGCGCGTTTAAAACCAAACAGTACTGGTACGCAGAAAGGAGAGACGGAGAGGGGACGTTACGGGCCGCAAGCATACAAACACCAGCGCTGTTCCTCGCAACAATGACCCCTTGTATTTCCGCCATGCGACATACTGGCCCCCAATCCAAAAATCACCACTTTTTTCATTATCCATGAATGTTGACTGTGATAAGGGAATCCTAACCACGAGTGCATCTCTATGTTGCCTCTTTCATTCCCCCTCTTCCCTCTTTTCTTTGCGCCCTTTGTTTGTTTTTTTTTTCTTCTTAATCTCAGGTGAATTGTAATCATGTGATCAAAACGAGCGCCCTCTTCTCCCTTAAATGAAAAAAGAAAAAAGAAGTGGGGGACAAAAAGCAGTTCGGTGCATATGAGAAAAGAAAAGAAAATAGGGGAAAAGGCTTGGGTCTCCCCTATCTCCCGCCACTCTTTATCCGAGTCTCGGTCTCTGACATATAGAGAAAAATGCTCCAGGAGCGCGAGGACACAACCCGGGGAGTTGAGCTGGGACTTCCCGGCTCCTGGAGCTGTAAACCGAGGATCTGCGGAGACAGACACTCCGGGGATTTCCCTCCCGCTGCGCAGCTGAGGATTTGCAGCCCGGCCTCGGGTTAACGTGAGTGTTTTGGATTGTGTTTGTGAAGCGATGCTAATGGGGAGAAGAGCCCGAAACGAAGTTATGTTGCCACGAGAACTAAATGTGTCTCTGTGAAACCATAAACGGCAATTATGTAACACATTTTTTCTGGCCGCGAGATGTTTGCAAAAATGTACTGGTTACTTAAACTGGCATGTTTTTTGGATCATGATTTGGTGATGTGAAAAAAACACCACAGAATAACAATTTTGCAAGATACAGTTTTTTTTAAAGCACTATTAGGCACAGAAGTTTGTGTTGGTGTGTTTCTGGGCAAAACGGAGAGGGTTTTATTTTCTTCAGACCCTTGGTTCGAAATGTTGCCGCTTCAGCCTTTTGGACAGGCCAGTGATGGATGGCTTGAAATGATGCGCACTTCGTTTAGAGATAGACTAAATTAAGCAAAGAAATAGATTAAGCATTCAGAAAAACAAGGCATTCATTGTGTAGTACATACAGGCCCTAAGACGGTATAAAAGGCTGCATTGGGAAAGGCTATGACGATCTCATAACCATCATGAATTCTACTGTAATTATTATCCAAGGCTTCGACTTGGAACCGCTTAAAGTATTCCTCTTATTATAAAATGTCAAAGTTTAAATAATTGGTTTCATTTTTAAATAAAATTGCTGGTTTTTATTTTTTCTAAGGAATTTATTTTTTTCATGTATTCATTAAAGTAGCATTAAAGTAAGTCTTATCTTCTTATACATTTTTTTGGCAGTTTTTGCTGAAAAACCTCTTGAAATCTACGAGGTTTTCGCTGAATTGAAACGATCCTTTTGGCAGATTATTTTAAGCAATCCACGATTTTCTTTTTATAAAATGTTCACACCAGACAAAATTTATAAATTTGTGTTTCTTGGCTTGAATAAAGCCACAGTGGAAACCGTTTTGCTTCTGTATTACTTTTGTATTGCATCTACATTTTATGATAGCTCCTCTTTTATTCTCATTCTGCATTAAAGCAGAATGAGAATCCCAAAGAGAACAAAATGATACAAAGTCCTTCTGTTGTGTGAAGTCTTTCGAACACAAACCTGAAGACACAAACGGATGAAAACAGCTCTTAGGATGACAACCAAAGGTCGGCAGCTTGTGGGTTGGCAGTGTCAAAGGACAAGTTTCACACAGGCCTGCAGTCCTGTGACCATGACTGGCGGTGTGTGTGTGTGTGTGTTGGAAGGAGGGGATGTCACATCCAGAGTCAGGCCAGAATCCTTTCACACATGACCATCACCCATTTTAAACATGTATTAGAAGCCAGAGTGCAAAGCAAGCAAACAAACAGAATAAGTGGAGAAAAAAGGAAAACGTTAATAGAGTGTGTGATAAAGCAGCAAAGCACAAAAAACACTAGAAACATAATTTTTATGTGACCATATTAAACAATGTTATTACACAATCCAGAGAATTGCAGGCCTAACTCAAGTATGCCGCCACACACATTTAAATATGGAGTCATTTAAGAAGTGGATTCCTGAAGCACACTGGATTTAGAGAAAATGACACACTCTTTAGAATTTACTATTTTCCTGAAAAAAATCCTGTCTCATCACAATCATCGTGTTCAAAATTCACAATAACAATTATTGTAAAAGCCAAGAAGAGAAAAAAAGCTGTAACGTTTTCATTTAGGGTTGTCTTTTTTAAGAATCACGAAAGACAGAAAGACAGAAAATCAAAATGCAAATGCATTTTGATGTGGAAGGTCTGTAACTGTAACTGTGCAAAACCATACCAAAATATGAATTACACAATTATTTACAGTATTATCATATGCACATTAATGACACAATATCAGCATTTAATTCTTAAATATCACAGTTGGCATGACAACCCTACTGAAAACTGTGCATAAATATGACCTAAAACATCATCGTAAAAATCCTTAAAAATGAAATAAAACAAAACTCTGTCAAATTAGATTTACTTTTAATGTCAGAGATTTCCAACATCATTTTCCTCAGTAAATAAGTTCACTTTATCTACTTTTGCAACTCATGTGAACTAATTTTTTTTGTTGCTTATGCAGAAATATAGACAATCCAAAAGGGGTTCTAAAGTTTGTGTTACAAAGATAAATAATCAAACTTTTTCCTGCATTTTACTTGGTGCACAGTTCCTTTATACAGCTGTTGTTGTTGTTGTTTAATATAGTCACATGAAATGTAGGACTATGTAAACAAACATGACAACAATGTGATTGTAGATTTATTGAACATGTCCTGTAGTCTTTGAAAGGTGTGACATCCCATTGCTGCAGCATGTCTGCAGGTCACCACGATGCTAATATAATTTTCTTTTCATTCACACTTTCTCTTTTCTGTGGTGCACCTGTTCAGCCAAGAGCAGGTGCTTTAGTACACCCACCCGTTGATGTAGGTCAGTCAACCTTGCAGAAGGATCCAGTGCAAAGTTAAAAAGTGCAGTCATTAAGTCATTACAAATGTAATCAACTCGATTTTATAAATTTTTTTTTGACAAATTCACTCAAGCTCGAGCAGTAGTGGCTGTAATACCAAGCTACTGACAGATACTCTTTAATTTTCCTTCAGAGGTCAGGGTCAGCCAGCTGGAATTCTCAAGAACTTTGTTTTATTATTTTGATTCATTTTAAACATTTGCAATTTATCTCAATCTGTAATAGTAATACATATCATTTACGCCCCCCATTTAAACTATCAAGGGGTCTTCAGATGGATAATAAAAATAACTTCTTCGTATTTTCCTCTCTCCTTAAAATTTTGCAGATGTTTCATTTTAATTCATGCTCCTTTGACCACCAGTGAATCCAGTGTTTGTGCCCACAGCTCCTGTTCTTTTTACCAGTCAGCTACTCAGGTTGGGGAGGCAAGAAGTTTTCCTGCAGCTGTGGAGTGAAGGGGGATGGTGTGTGTGTGTGTGTGTGTGTGTGTGTGTGTCCGTGTGTGTGTGTGTGTTGCTACCTTAATGAATAGCCCATTGTGTGTTCTGCTTCATATCTCCACGGTCCGCCAAAGGAAAGAATCTAGTTACTTCAATTGTGTGGGGGGGAACATCTAAAGGAAATTGATATATGGGGTTTGAGTTGGGGTGCAGGTGGAAATGCAGTGGTGGTGTTGGAGCAGATGGGGGTAATGGGGTAAAGGCACCTAGTGAGATGGAGAGCGGAACAGTTTAGTTACCTGTGGCAGTTCTTGGCCTTTATCCTCTTTATGAACCAGGATATGTACAAAGTAAGATCAGCAAAGTGGCAGCGTCCACCAGAACACCACAGTGGTCCAGATTCCCATATCTTAATATTCGGTATTGGCATTCATGATCCACACAGCGACTACTTAAAGCAAGTTCAAGCAACAAACACGGTTCAGCTGTCACATGATTCTCAGAGGTGAAATTAATTGGGGTACAGGAAACAGCACTCTTCATAACAGACTCGAGACTCATGGTAAGAGGCTGCTGTACAGCAAACTGCACTAACTGCAAACATGATGGATATTCAGAGGAGACCACGTGCATTTACAAAAACAAAAGGACGATTTTGAATGGAGGGCAGTCTGCACTGTGCTTATCTGCCCTCATAGTGATCTGATCCTGTTTCACAAAACTACTGCACATGCTGACGAAGTGCATAACTCTATACAGCTAAGGATTTGTATGCTCATACATGGTCAAGCACTACTCTATGATATACCGAAAAACTAAGTACAACCTAGTACCTTCAGTAGCTTGTAGAAGCACATTTAAAGTAATTTTCTGTATGATTTTTTTCAGTCTCACATTATTGTGTATGAATTTGGGATCACTCTTCTTTACATTGATTCAGTTCATTGAGGTTTGTGGGCATTCATTTATCTACAGCTCTCATATCGCCTTTGGTCACTGCATACACAATTGTGTACATCACTTTCTATAGTTGTATACGGGACAGTAATGTTCATTTTCTGACATCTACTATCATTAGGCAGAAGATGAATTTCATCATGATTGGATGAAAAACCTCAGCTTTTTATTCAGGTTTAGGTTATTCTTTTATTTTTTCAGTCATTCTGTTGTAGATTTGCTGCTGTCTTTGGGAGCATTGTCCTGTTGCATGAGCCAATCTAGGCCAGGCATTAGCTGTCAGAGAGAGGGCCTCATATTTGACCCTAGAATACTTGGGTATACAGAGGAGTTCATCGTTGACTCAGTGTCCAGGTCCTGTGGCTGTAAAATAAGCCTAAATCATCACTCCTCCACCACTGTGCTTCACAGTTGGTATGA
>VOQJ01005077.1:34192-51692 GCA_015052665.1 Apistogramma diplotaenia
GCACAAACACCTCATACCAACTGTGAAGCACAGTGGTGGAGGAGTGATGATTTAGGCTTATTTTACAGCCACAGGACCTGGACACTGAGTCAACGATGAACTCCTCTGTATACCCAAGTATTCTAGGGTATACAGAGGAGTTCATCGTTGACTCAGTGTCCAGGTCCTGTGGCTGTAAAATAAGCCTAAATCATCACTCCTCCACCACTGTGCTTCACAGTTGGTATGAGGTGTTTGTGCTGATATGCTGTGTTTGGGTTTTACCAAATGTAGTGTGCTCCATTATGGCCTAAGCTCCACTTTGGTCTCATCCATCAAACGGACATTGTTCCAGAAGCCCTGTGGTTTGTTCAGATGCTCCTTTGCAAACCTAAGCTGTCCTGCAATGTTCTAGTTAGAGAGGAGAGGCCATTCTTGTTCAGAGTCTTTCTAATAGTACTGTGATAAACTTTAACATTCAACATGCCAGCTGAGGTCTGTAGAATCTGAGATTCAGTTCTTGTTTTTTTGTTTTTCTTGAGGGGGGGGGGGTTTGTTTCTCAAAGCATTAAACCGTCTGACCTTGGGATGAATTTCCTGGGACTTTACAATTTGCAGTCACGTGGACGCTCACATGGAGCCTCGGTTTCACCCTCTGATGATGAAATTTATGCTTCTTGGATTTGGGCAGATCCTTGTATACTGGCAGATGAAAAACTGTAACACTGGTGTAAGTTAGGCACTTAGCACTCTGCCACCGTGCAACAAGCTTCACAAGTTGGTGATCAGAACGCAACCTTTGACTCACAATAGTTTTATCCAGTAATGAGTGATGTGGCAGATCTCTGATAAGTACTTCAAATCAAGGATAGCCATTTAAAAAAAGTTTTAATCATTACAGGTCTCTCTTTAAGTTAGGTCGTAACTGTAATTCTCCACTATTTCTTACATGTACGTAAATGTTTCTCTCTAAGCAGTGTGATGTGTTATTCCACAGTGTGACTGATAGCACGTTTACAGCATCGAATGTCTGCAGTCTAGATTAAATTTAGGCATGGACCATCTTCTTTAAGTCCAGGGACACACACAGCACATACCGTAAATTACAAAAATGCAAATTTCTCTGTATTACAGAAAGGAAGGAAATGAAATCATATCTCACTTGTAATGAACTGGCCCATAGTTCAGTAACATGATTGTATTCTTTTAGATGAAAAGAGCTTCCCCGTCAGGCTGAGCCTTTAGAAAAGCTGGTGAGGAGTTCACTGCTCTGCAGGACTGTGGGACAAATAGGTGAAGAATTAAGATAAAATTACATAAACTTGTCTATGACAAAAGACTGAAAAATCTCCATAACCATTAACTGGTTATTATCATGTTAGATTAATCTTATCAGATATTATTTGGCATGATCTTAACCACATTTGCAGACTCGTTTTGTTTTGTTTTTTTACTAAAACAGGCCTACAATAAAAGCAGTAGGTGGCACCACACCTATATTTCCCCATATGGATGACAGAAAAGAAAAGAAAAGAAAACACTTTCTTACTGTTCAAACACTGATTAGAAATAGATGCACTCTGTGGTTGCAGAGTGTATCCACCAAGAGAGGCCCATAAAGCTTTGGCATGCTCAGGCTGGCCACAGCTGTGACGGCAACAAGAGACACTGGACAAAACAGGGATGATACAGAAGGAGTAAGAGAAAGATTAACCTCAATGGTGCCTTGTATCACTTGCATCTGTCTCTTCTGTGAGGAAAATCTGTTACATTGTTTACTTATTTATTTAACATACATCAGTCTCCATATGCAATGAAGGTGAAATATATCTACTGTATATATGTGTTATGTTTTTGTTAGAAGACTCTGCCACACATAGACACAGATTTCACAGTAATATTTGGAAACTCCCAAACAATCCCATTTTTTTTTTGTAGGATGATGGGACACACTTGAAAAATGATAATTGGGCGGAATGAGAGGCGAGGGATGTGGAGATTGAGTCATTTGCAGGAAAATGTAGAAAATGATGTTCAAGAATTCAGCGGGGAACAAGGCTCCCCTTTGTTTGGATATTTCTGCTACATTTCTGTCCGGTTGCTGTTTGGGACATCATCGCACAGAAGTGATGTTTCTTCCTGAAATGTTCAGTTTTAATGATTCTCTTAGAATGTGTGTCTCCCTGGTCAGCAAGCAAATAACTTATTTATCTTGATGTCTTCATGGCTAAGGGCAACAACATGCTTTTCAGATACATGCAAACTTAAATGATGGAATGTAACAGAGTATGTTTACTCAGTAATTGCAGTGAGTTTGGTACTGTAGAATTTCCAGTGTGTCTTTCTGTATAGCTCAGCTCATACAGAACTGTGCAAGTCTTGAGGAATCCCTCATTTCTTTATATTTTGCTAAGAAAATGGGAAATAGCTGCAGCAAACATACATGGAAATACAATGTATAAGAAAAAAAAAGTTTGCGCAGTTCTCACAAGCTTAAAAATCAATATTTGATATGACCACCTTTATTGTTCAGCACAGTCTGACAGCTTTCTGGTCATTTCTTTAAGTTGTCTTCAGGAATAGTTCCCCAGGTTTCTTAAAGGACATTCAAAGCTTCTTTGGATGTTTCTGGCTTTTGTTCTGTTCTCTGTCATGATGATCCCACCCTGCTTCAGTAATGTTGAGCTCCAAGTTCTGGGGAGGCCAATCCAGGACTGATTCTGCTGATTGTGTCGTGTGTCATGGCCAAATATTACAAAACATACTAAACCTTAAATATAGCTACTCTATTTCAATGAAAGGTTCAATTTTATAGCATTTATTTATTTTATCTTTTAATCCATACACCTGGAACAGAAACCACCTGTAGAGCTTGTTTTGTTCGGCACCTACAATAAAGAGCTCATCACATCTTTATTGCTCAATATTCAATTATTTGTATTAGTTGCACCTTATTTTCTGATCATACATGCTAAGCTGCATTCAAAGCACTACAATAAGCATGGTAACATTATTTCTATGATGGTAATGCAATGTTCAGGTATCTTAAATGAATCTGTCTTAACTCAAAGCTCACTGGAGGTGCCTTACACCATCTCTGTGTAGCCCAGTGCTGAGAGAGGACTGACCTGTATTTTGCCTCCTTATGTGTTTACAGGATATGAGTTGTTTTGATGATAGACAGAAAACCAGAGTTAGGGAGAAGAGGAAGGGAGTGATGCTTCTTAAGAGGAGATATGGAAAAGAAGAAGGATAAAAAAAAGTCATTTTCCAATCATGAGTTTTTCTCGGAACATTGAATTAAGCAGCGTGAACGGGTGGGGGCCTCGAGGGTCTGGGGGTGGCTGCTGAAAAGTTGCCTGAATGAAAGAGTCCGTTGTTTGATGCTGGGAGAGGGAGATGAAAGGGGAGAGGGAGATGGTGAGTTTGTCGAGCATCAGTCCCCTCTCCTATCGGCTTCTCACCCTGCAGCCCTCCCTCACTCTGCCCATGTGAGCTAGAGTTCAAACACAGGGCCCACAGCTGCTGGTATAGACTCTCTCTCTCTCTCTCTCTCTCTCTCTCTCACACACACACACACACACACACACACACTGAATTACACATACTTGTCCACATGCATAAAAACATACATTTCAACATTTAGGCATATGTGTAAATTGTAACCTTAGTTTGGTGTGTAAGATGTAGATAAAAAAGATTATTTAAAACCTATATTTAACTGAAAATGATGCAAAGACAACTCATCAAAAGTGACTGTGCTTTTTGAAAAATGTACTAATTTTGAATTTGATGCCAACAGCATTTTTCAAAAAAGCTTTGAGGATACAATGGACTGGAAAATTTTGTAACGCTAAATAAAGAGACTAAGGGTGCACAGGTCCAAGCAACAAGTATCCGGGTCAGCCAAAAAAATAAATAAAGGAAGGAAATGCCTCTCCATATGTACATGATACACAAGGTGCAAAGCCAGCATTGAAGATCCGTGAGCTTTCGTCACTTCATGTAAAACAGACACTAGTAGGGAAAATACCTGCATGAGCTCAGGAACCTCATTTTTTCCATGCAAAGAAAAATAAAAGGATGCCAGCACCTTCTATCTGGCTTGTGATGCACTTCATGTCTTTTCACTCCCTGCGTGATTATGCACCACTCATTAAACTATGGCTTCTTCTCCCAAGTGCGTCGTGGCAGATGCCCCCCCGAGCCTGGTTCTGCTGGAGGTTTCTTCCTGTTAAAAGGGAGTTTTCCTTCCCCCCTGTCACCAGGTACTTGTTCTTAGGGATTTATCTGATTGTTGGGGTTTCTTTCTAATATTGCAGGGTCTTTACCATACAAAGCACTTTGAGGTAACTGCTGTTGTGAATTGGTACTACATAATTAAAACAAAACTGAACAGTGTAACCTGCACATTTTTGAATGCATCATTAATACTGGCAAATACACTGAAATATATTTGGTGCAAAAAGTCAAATTGCCAGTTAATTTCTCAAATATTTAAGTTTATTTTTTCCAAGTACTACTAATCTCATATTCCTCCAACAACAGTCACACAAAACAAATATCAATGCATGGCTCTTGAGCAGGGCCAGACTATTAATTTTCCCAAGGGGCCACATGAGAAACTGAGACTGTAGTGGAGGACTGCAGCAATAAGAGTTTAAAGAGATTACATTATTTTTGAGCAGAGTCCAGCGTATTTGTGCAGCCCTCCACAAAGGTGGCTCCCAATATCAATAACCTTTCTGAAAGTATCACAGCACAGCAGTTAGTCTATCCTGCATTACTTGTCTCTTGGCATGAGTAATGGACATTATTATTATTGATGTTCAGTATCTGTAACTTTATTATTCTCTCTAAGGCACTGAGAGCACAAACACCATCAAAGTAATGGTTCAATTGATCAGGTCCAACAAAGCCGTCCTTGTTGTGTGATCAGCCAGTGCCATTTTTATTGTTTCTCTCGTGCCTTTTCAATCTCTGCTTAATCATAACAACATAACGCTATTTAATCAAACTGCTTTATGAAACCAGAGGTGCTGCTCCCTTCTGAACATTAGAAGAAATGCAACCCTGAATCATTCAGTTTGTGATTAAAATGCAAGCTTCAGTCAAATAATGAAATAATAAAATCCAATTAACATGTGATTAAGACTTTATGTGTTTTAAAGAAAACATATCTCTTCAAAAAAGGGTTGTCAGCTTCATTCTTGGAATTCTTAGGTCAAAATAGTTTAGGAATCTGCATCATAAAACTCATCAGAAAAGATGAAGAGGAAGAGGAAGCACAGGTCTACATGACTGGAGAGTTTTTAGAGGGATTCATCAAAGAAGGGCATGTCTGAAAATGAAATTTTCCATGGCTAAATGTGATGAAAATGTCCTACTCAGACTGTGAGAGAGCCCTAATGTTTGAATGCTGGAGTCGAAGTGAAACGGATCCAAGCATGGCATAATCAGAAACAGCTGATTTATTTTATTTATTTATTTTTTTGAAGACAAAACAACACACTGGAAACCAAACAAAACAAAAAACAGATTCAAGAATATAGACACAAAACGAAGAAGACAATCACAAGAGGAAAGGAGCTTCAACAAAGGTCAAGCAGTAACATGGAGATCAGTGGGGTTTGGTGCCTCGGGGAAAGATAGAAAAGAGAGAGGGGGGAACTGGAAGAGTGTAAATCCCAGGAGAGAGATGGAAGAGACCAGAACATGATGGATACTTGCTGGCACACAGAGAAACACACATTTCCCATAATTAGCATGCTAAACGACAGTTAAATGTCCCACACAAAGGCTTACTGTTGGGCCTCATTTGCTCACTCTGGAGACAATGCACAACAGGAGTCAGTGGGAACCCCCAAATCACCCTTACAGCCGACGTGGCCCAGCACGGCTTCTCCTATTTTACCATTCCGATGATTACGCTCATTCACTCACTCACTGACTCGCTAATGAAAAGCCGATAGCCTCGGGGCCCGAGGTTAGCGAGCAGCTTGCCCCTTCATCCTCCTGTCCCTCTTTTCATCCCCCGACAGAAATTGTGGGATGTTTTTGCTGTCTGGATTCTTGTGCATGGGAAATGCTTTAGATTGAGAGACAGAAATGGGGGACATATAAGTAAAGAAAGATTAAAAAGCAAACTTTTTCAAGCACTGTAAGCAGCAGTCAGTGACTTCTGAAAACAGAAATATAGAGAAAAACTCTTTAATTGCAGAGCTGTTACATATACTTTTCATATCAATATATCAGCTTCTGAGATAAGGCCTCATGGTGAGTTATTTCTGCATACTATCAAAAGGCAACTTTGACAAAACTGAAGCGCATAGGCATTTTAACCCCACTGATACCACTACAGTTCTCAGTGGTACTCTATAAGCTGCCTATCAATTTTGACCAATTTTACTAAACACCACTGCATCGTGCAGACAAGTTTAAAATCGGAACTGTGAACCAGTGAACTGGATTTACACCAGTGAGATCCCAGAAAGGATATTTCAGGTAACCACCTCTGGATGTGATTCTAAACTGGCCATAGCCACACTCTCCCAGTGTCATCTGGGATAGGGCTCCATTGATTTCTTGACCAAATCACATGTTAGATGTGTCATGTTAGATTTTCTGCACTTTTTGCATAGCTGGATAAGATTCGTAGTGTGTTCTTACCTGCCAGTGTTAAGACTGTTGGCGCTGCTGTCCATGTGGCTGTCAGAAGCCAGTCAGTTGTGAAGATATTACCTCTTTGCACAACTTCATTTAAACCTGGAAGTTAACAGCAGTGTTTGTATTGGTTGTCAAAAGCAAATCGTCCAGAAGAGGGCTCTGGCCTCCACTGCATGAGAAGTTACCTGCATTCATTCTGCAAACCCTCTTGCCCTAATTATCATGAAATCATTTGAACGTTTCCAAGACAAAAGTGTATAAAAAAAAACAATTATACCACCCTCCTAAAGAGTTATTTGAATTGATTCAATTTCAAAGCAAAGCTTTTTAAGTACATCTGAGAAAACGCAACATATTTATGTCCCATAAATATGCAAATGAATTTGTGTAGGACTGTGTTTTTACAGAGGTGAGAGACAGGAAAGTGGGAGGAGAGATGGGGCAAGACATGAAATAAAAAGCAACCAGGTCAGGACTCAAATCTGCACCAACTGCACTGACATGCAGCATAAATGGTCACCCACTTAACCACCGAGCCACTACAGTGCCTGCAGTCGCCATTTTGATGGCAGGCATAGAGGTTGCTTTCAAAGTCATTCCGTCTTCCATATACAGGGACTACTACTTTCCATGAGGCATTGTGGGATACTCTGAGTGCCCTACAGAGGTTATAGTAATATTTGCTATACATCTGTACAGGGTTACAAAATGGCAAGCACGCTACAAAGTGAGTAGCCACTATTAACTATTTATCTAAATACCCCCAGCTATGCAAACACGTTCTATCCAGGTCAGTAATGCTTACTGCTTCTTCTTGAACCTTTTCACTTAAACAGTCGTTCATGTTGAAATAAAAACAGAGTTTTTGACCCAAACGTGGCAAATGTGTCACTTCTACATGTGTGTAACTGTGGCTGCATTGCAGAAAGACACTTAGACGTGCTCCTCTTCTTTTGCATATTGATGTGCTGAATGGTTTGTTGACACCAACCAACATCTGATTCACCGCAGATATTTTGAATTGTCACAGTTCAGGGTTACACAGGTGTGTGAGGAATGGTTGCAGTCCACTTAGTGAAGGTTCTGCTTTTGTACATGCCAGTTCACTGACTTTTTGGGGTACTTAATAGAACAAAGCCATCATTAAGGCCACCATGCTCTACAGTGACAAAATATATACTTTATTTTTTTTTTAAAAAAAAGGGGGGACGAGTGTTTTAGATAAGAATTTCTCCGCAGGGGCTGTTGTCAGAAGTCTGTGTTGATTAAAATAGATATACATTTAAAAATTATCATCAGTCTGGTTTGATTTTCTGTGTCATTTAATTAACTTGCATTCATTCCCAGTTTTTGCTGATATTCCTTTGATTCTCTTCTGTCTCGTATGAACGTCTAGCTCAGTGGAAAACACAACAGACATGTGACTCTGGATCTCTGCACACTTTAGAGCCCTTTGAACATTTATCAGTCACTAGGATTGTGCTTTGTAGCCCTAAAAGCTAATCATGTGATATGTACCGTGACATGCTGTGATTACTGTCACTGAAAGAAGAACTTTTTTTTCTGTCAAATGTCTTTGATGGGCCAGGAATTTATGTTGTAAATCTGAAGCATATACTTTGTGGGTTTTTGTGTCTTCTCTTCAGTGAAACCTGATCTGCTGAGGTTGATGAAAGTTTTTCTGTTTATAAATGACAAAATGATTCTATTTTTTGTTAAAGAGGGGAGGGTGTGTTTCCAGGTCATGACTTCAAAAAAATATTTGTTAAAAAGTTTCCAAATCTAGCCACATCCTCACACTGCTTATCAAGTGATATGTTATATGATGATGCCTTGAGCTCTCTGGCTCCATTGTGGTGTTCCTTGTGAGATGCCACACCCAATGCAATGCCCTCAGGTGCAAAAAGGCATTTCCAAAAACTGATGGCAAACAACAACAAACTACCTGAGGCATGAACTCTTTTCTGTGGTATTTTTAATCGTTTTACTGGGTTTAATCTTTTTGAAATTTTATGAATTTAGGTTAAAGTTCCCGAGCCACGTTTAAACCAGCAGCGCAGTTTGTGCCGAAGCACTTTGTGATCGAAACGGCTCCAGAGGCATCTAGTGGCTGCAGAGAGGCATGGCAAAAGTTCAGTGCACAGCTGCATTAGAAAGAAGTCTGTGTGTCTGTGAACAGACAACAGCATTACAGAGATAATTACAGAAATATTTATTTGCAACATCAAAAGTCATACAAGGAAGAATAAAGTGCTTTGTACTTCAGTGTTTTTCTCTTTTCAGCTTATTTCATTTGGGACTGTAGTTTGTTCAGTGTGTGTTTATCCCCAAGGAGGGGATGGAAAATTGTTCGATTTATACAAAGCAGGAAGACTTTATAGCCAAGGACATAAAATACTTTGTTGTTAAGTTAACTGCTATTCTTGTCAAGTTTTCCACAATCCAAAACTGACATTACACAAAGGCTTTTATACACTGCCAGCCAAGACCCTCTGAAAAATGTCAGAGTCTCCAACCACTGTTTTCCTTAGTGTGACTGCAGCATTATGTGGCATCTTGCTTTGAGCAACATGTTAAAAGTGAATGTAATGTATGTAGCAGGCTTAGATATTTCACTGAACCAGCTTCTATATTTGTTTCTGCCTCTGCTCACATGAAAGAAATATGTGCACAAAGTCTGTATAATAATATAACAATACTGTGATCAGAATCTGATGGAAAATCTGTAAAATAAAATGGCCCTGTAAATAAATAAGAAATAAGAAAAACAATACTTGGAGAACCACACCAAAACATGGAGCAGGTGTTGGGCTAAAAAATTTGTCCGCATGTGAGAAAATCAGCAGCTCGCATGCTACAGAACTCCAATTTTACCTGCTTATTGTATCATGGTAGATGTAACAGTGAATAAATACACCCTTACCTGCACCGAAATGGTGATAAAATAAATGTGGCCCTTAATTTTTTATAAAATGTGAAAATTCATTGTTAATTTCCATTCCGTGGCATGTTTACGGAGTCATTATTTGTTTATACTTTTGGCTGTTTTGGTCCTCCATATTTTCAGAGGCCATTGTCAGTGAAGTTAAATCAAACGCACACGCACACAATGAAATGCAAATTTAAAAATGATTAATTCATATAATTTAGATACAGTCATTTCAATCTTAGTTACAAGAAGGCAACCAAAAGCAGGTGGACAGAAACTGGCTCTGTACTGTCAAAAAACAAATAAATATGAAACCGATGTAAAATATAGTTTCATCAAAAGGTGATTGTTACAAAAAAGACAGTTATGCCTCCATTGTTCACCTGTTCATCCTGCAAGTTTATCAAACCATAGTAGGTATTTTACTTTGGCTGGGAGTGTATGTTTGTGAGTTACATGCGCTTTGGATAATCCCTGATACCTGCAATTTTAATTTTGACAATAAAACATTATGAGAGCTAAAAATATTAACTGTTTGTTGCTCAGATGCATGCAGTCTCTCCATCAAGTCTCTCTCTCCCACACGTCATGTTAATGTAAAATGAAACATGCCTGCTAGCAGCCAGCAAAACATAAATACATAAAGAACAAGAAAATAAATATCTTCAGATTGATATTTGTGGAATCATTAGGTGCAATGACAGGGGAAATATAGTCACTAACATAACAGCACTGCCGTACACCTCATTAATAATTATTAATAAATATTTGCTGGCCTCAGTCTGATGCTAACAGATGGGAACGATTTGCTGTGTTTGACAGTCAGGAAAAGTAAGTTTATTTACAGGTATTTCCATTTTTTCACAATAAATTTCTATTATGTGTCATACCACTATCTCTCTCAGCATCCTGTGCCAGCAAAACCTTATTTCTCATGTCATGTCATAAAATCATCAAGTCAACTTTGTCTTAAAGAATTTACAAGACATACATTAACACCAGTATTTATCCTCTCCACCCACATCCAAAGATTTATTGCACCTCCAGAGACTGTACAAACAGCCGCCATCCCTTTGCCTCCTGTTATGCCTCACTGTGCTGCACTGCTTTGTACTACCACAGATAACGAGTACTGTACACATGCTGCACGTTTGCTCCAGTTTCCAAAAACTATTTTCCAACTCCAAACCTTTGGTGAACAGTAACAGATCAAATGTGATTTAAAGCCGTTTCTCAGGATTGTTTGTATCAGAGGCTGCAGCCTCCACAAGAAGCAATAAACAAAAATCCATCAAGCAATCAAGAAATCTACTTTGCTTTTTATTTATCACACTAACTGGTTGAACTAATTTTAGGCCTGATAAACGAATGAAAATTAAACTTTTTTAACAGATTAGATTAAAGCTAAAAACAATATTTTTAAAAATAAGATTTAAAATCTAAGCGACATCGCTCTCAATTTATCCTAAGGATTTTTATTATATTCATCAAACTTAGTGATTGCACTTGGAATGGTTTTGTTGAGATTTTGACTTATTCTGACTTTGGTAATTTTTCTATTTATTTTTAGTGGTGAAAGCAAGCAAACAAATGTAAATATAACAGACTTTGCAGGGATCTATTGGCAGCATGATGACCAGTGAAGTCCATGAACAGCATGAAGTTTATCAAGCATGAAATGCTAAAATCTAAAGATATCCAGTTGTCTGCAGAAAGAAGAGAATTTCCATCGGATTTACTGTCGTTGTCTTAAAATATCTTTGACTATGTAAACTATACATATGAAGTTTAAATCATGGCTCAAGGTTGTGGGATTTCCTTTGGTAATTAAATCATAATAAACGGAAGTCAACAGCCTGTCAAAGGTTCTTTCTACAGAATCAGCCTGTTTTTTCCTTGTTTTTGCTGCTACGAAATGTCACCACAAAACTATTTAGGAGGCGTTTCTTACTTTTTAACCACCACACGAAGAGAAACAAACAAATGTGAACACAAAACAATGCTGGAAAGGCATTTGGGACATGCAGAACACATCACCAAGAAATCCCTCTTCAGGTCCAAAAATAGGAGGGACATGGGAGGCCGTACCCTCCCTCTGCTCACTGAATCTCTTGCTCACTCTTATAGGTCACTGGATCAAGAGGAATGGCAGTCTGTAAGATGTCAAACTCCATCTGGTTATTGTCCATGTCCAGAACACACATGACATTGTGACTACCTGAAGTCACAGTCGAGTTGTCGTGGAACATGTTTTGGAAATCCACAGAAACTGAAGTCCTCCTCTCCTCTCCCCTCTCCTTCCCTACAATCTGAGAAGAGTCAAATATATCATTCTCTTCCTCCCCACAACTCAAAGCCACCTCGTTCTCGTAGCAGAAGGCGCTAAGCGACACTGGGATCAAGTCTTTTGTGGCTCGACATGCAGATGCAGGAGAAGCAGCGGAAGAGGCCCAGCTCGCAGCTTCATCAAGCTCCTTGGCGCTGAGATGAGGCGTTGTGGGCACCTCGTATGTCTTGTGAAAGCGAGCATAGTCTACCTTGTAGCGATCCCGATCCTCGTAGATCACAGGCTCAAACCTGTGACCCCAGAAGATCTCTCTGGAAAGGTAAGAGCTACGGAACTGGGTGGTCATGGCAGTGGCCTCCACCATTCCCTCCAGGATCACAACAATCTCAAAGTCATCTGCCTCCAGATCAGCTCGGCTTACAGTATACAAGGGGCTATCTTTGTCTATCTCATGGACTATAACCAGTGGAGATACTAGAAACAGCCTGTCTGTGCCTTCATCATAGCCCACATTGAGGTCCATCTGCTCTAAAGGGATGAACTCGCCTTCAGCTGTGACGTATGAACGTATGAGCTGCGCACGGACGTGAGCCTCCACAATGTGGCTCCTCCGCAGGTTGCCCACCCTCCACATGAGGCACAGCTTACCATCACGCAGTGCAATGACAGCATTTTTGGAGAATATGAGGGTCTGGTTCCTCTTCTTTGGCCGAGCCATCTTGGCCATAATTGTGCCAATCATGAAAGAGTCAATGATGCAGCCTACTATGGACTGTATCACCACTGTTATCACAGCAACAGGGCACTCCTCTGTAACACAGCGCCATCCATAACCAATAGTCGTCTGGGTCTCCATGGAGAACAGGAGCGCTCCAATAAACCCCTGAACATGAAGGATGCAGGGCATCCTTTGTATCTGCTCCCCAACTGTATGTCCAGAAGTGGCTCCATTCACACCTCCAGCTAACAGTCCATCACCCTTAAATGCAGGGTGCTCACCAAAGTCCCCATGTGCCAGGGAGACACTGTAAAAGATTAAACCAAAAAATAACCAGGAGACAATAAAGCTGGTGCAGAATATGAGCAACAGGTATCTCCAGCGGATGTCCACACAGGTGGTGAAGATGTCAGCTAGATAGCGCTGCCTCTTTTCTTCCATGTTGGTGAATACAACATTACATTGTCCACTTTTCTTCACAAATCGGCTCCGTACTTGGTTGGAGCCTCTTGTCAGAACCTTTCCGTTGTAGTTGTTCATCACTCCTTGTTCCGCCGTGCTGGGCACAATAGCCGAGGTTCCTGACCTCCTCCTGTCTTCTGCTTCTGAGGTGCAGGCCAAGTGCAGTCTGAATCTGGGTGAACTGTGGCCGTTATGGAGTCCTAAACTAGAGATCTTCTGGCGTTCTTCTTCTGGTAAAATGTCTGACACAATGCTGTACCTGTCGGAGGTGAGGGGGATTAAGATTAACATTGTTATTTATTTATTTATTTCTTTTATTCTAAATAGATTGTCCAGTACTGTGCAAAACTCTTGAGTCACCCCTTATTTCTTTATTTTTGTTTCCAAGGAACAGGACTTTATTGTAATATTTAAAGTGGTTTTGACTAATAGTTCTCCAGGCTTTCTAAAGGTCTCAGTCACTCAGTCCAGTTCTTGCATCTAATCATTTACAGAGGACTTTTTTTTCTTTGTTAAGTCACTTAAGAAATCATGGATGGCTCAAGACTTTTGCATAGTACTGTATTTATTGTCTGTATATGATTTATCCAAATTTTACTTGTCATTCTACCATTACTAAATTTAAAACACTGAATTTTCACAAAATCCCCCCTGTGCCTTTTAAACCAAATGCACTGTGCACCCTCTTGTAGAGGGCCAATCACTAGGGATTCAAATTAGACAAAAAGAAAGAAGCTTCCTAGTACAGTTTCAATCATAAAATGTTTATTTAACTCACAGTCACAAAGTCTACTCAAATTGACCAAACTCCTCTGGTTCTCAGAGTCAAGAGTGCTGCAGTCCTCTTAAAAGCCAAAACATAAAAAACACAGAATGTTGAGTTAAAATTACTAATAGTACCAGTCACAGTGACAATGGCAATATGTGACCCAGTTACCACTGGGACAAAAACTTCAATACAAGAGCAGCAAATTCTGAGGTCTGAATAATGAGTAATATCACAAACTAAAGACCCCTATTGCCCGTTTTAATTCACTTTTTATATAAATAAACACATTCATGTAAATATCATATGTGTGAGTAATTTTATGTTTGTTAATGAGAACTGGTTCTCAAACATTTTACCTGGTAAAACTAACAAACAAAATCTGAATTTTGGTTGTTACTGCAGCTCCCCCTACTGGACCTTCGTGGCCCACCAGGGGGCCGTGGTCCACACTCGGGGAATCACTGACATCGGGGATTACCTGCTAGGAAGGTGAGTTCAGTTTAGCTGTGTGAGAAGGATTGCTGTCATCACAGATTATGGGATTATATGTGACTCAGTGTCAGTCAGACAGATCATTTTGGGATAGACGTGCCTATAGTGTGTGCCACTTCATCACATGTAAATGAGTGTAAACCCTCTCGATTAATCATTCATTAGCCCACTGGTGCTTGAGAGGTCTGAGAGGTGCACCATTTAAGGTGACAGTGACCAATCAATCTGCTACTGGTTTTGTTTTTCTTGGGTGGAGTTGTGTGTGTCTGTGTGTGAGGTGAGGTGAGGTGGGAGGAGGTATCATGCTCACTAAGGAGACAGTAAGGCAGTGCTGTGAGGCACAAACCAGTGAGAGAAAATGAAACCACCTTGACACAAGTAAGCCACAACAAGCAGTTGTGAAGAAGAAAGAAAATGGGGGTTGTGTGTTAAAACAATAATGTGTGAGACTACAAATTCACACAGAACAGAAAAAACTGAGAAAATCGATGAAAACGAGTGCAACAAGGCAACCTCGTTTTTCATTGCTCGGGACCTGCTGCAGCTACCTGAAGGCGAGAGCTCTTTGAGTGCAGCTGGTCAGGACAGCGTAGGATGGCCTTGGCCTTTTCCGTGGATCTGCTTACTGTAAATATCCCTGAGCTGGGCCTGACTCACCCTGCCAACCCAAATTAACAAGCCCATTCTTACTTAATGGTTGGAGACTTCTAGACCAGACAACATTAAAAAGGGATGAAATTTGTTTGACACTGTACAAATTAGTTGTGACATGAAGACCCAAACAGTGCTGCAGTGATAGTCAGATGTTACCAGGTTACCAGCTGATATTGCTGGGCTCACCTATTGGCTCTACTTGTTCCCATGGCACCAATAATCACCGGTAAATGGCCACAGTGGGAGGCCAGACTCTGTCTTCCTCCCAAACATCTGGCTTCGATACAGGAGGGGGTGTTTAGGCCACTGAAGAGACCACTACAGGAGATACAAAACAGAGGCAGACTGTCATGGCGATAGTGGTTATGACCTGTCTTCCTTAAACAAAATCTAACATTGCTTTCATCACATTTAATATTTTGCATGTTGCCATCCCACAATGAAGGTGGTGAAACTTAGAAATCGAGTCAGAGCATTCGTTTGATTTAAGCAGAGTTTCTTTTTTAATGACAGAAAACTGACTGGAAGTGAAACCTTGCACCTGTTTTCTCAAGACACAGGCTGTTTGCTGTGTAAGTGGATAGTTTATTTATATATGTGTGCCCGTGTGCATACTGTATGTATGTGCTGCATGAAAAAATTACATTTTGAATTGGTAATGTATGTCTGTTTCCACACAGGTGCCCTCAGCTTGCAGCCAAGGACAGCTGCAAAAGAACTTTGTACAGCTCCTAGTTTGTGTCTATGAAAGGATGTTTCAGCCAGCCAACAGTGTGCAAGCTATGATGATTCCCTCTGGGTGGCAATGGTTTCTAACCTGTAATGAACAGGAGGCTGGTAGAAGCAGAATGCAGGTAACAAAGTGTTGAAGCAGATGAAAAATGTACAATACAAACCAGTTAAAACTGGGGACTTTCTCTGAAGTCAGTTTCCATAGGAACACATCTCCTCTGGCATTTAGGGGGCAGAGGGAAGTGGAGAGAGTCACCGGAGACGAGATGTAGCTGCGTGTGTGTGTGTGTGTGTGTGTGTGTTAAGGGGGACAGTATACATTATTAAGTGCTCTTATAACATGACTCAGAGAGGGGGGGGGGTGGAATGAGAGAAAAGGTGTAGAGGCAGGAACACAAAGTCTGCATCTGATATTTAAATATGTTTAAATGAGCTCTCAGAGGTGACACTCAGTGGAGGCTTTTGATCTGTATCACTGAGTGAGAACACAAATGAGGGTGAGAGGAACCTGCCGTGCCCAGAGTCTGGATGTTTTACTTTACCCTGCTTAATCCCCAAATACAGGAGGAATACACTAATCACAGAGATATTAATAATATTTTTTTAAATCACAGATTTTTGCTGTTTATAAATTTTACCCTCATGTCCGGAAGATTATCCAGTTTCACATATTATTAGAAAGAACGGTACGTGTTTGTAAAAGATTCGTATATGAGTGCAAATGCCCATGCCTGCACAGCCATATTCTTTAGCAACTTAATGACTTTCTGCCCATTAATTCCAGAAGAGATAAAGAAAGAGGCAAGTGAGCTGGTTGTTTAGAGGGAAATTAGGATGCTCAACTCTTAATTTCCCCTAAAGTATTTGATAAAGGCTCCTGATGAGATAAACTATTATCTCAGCCACAAAGAATAACAATATTTCCAGAGTGATTGCCAGAGCTTTATATCCAGATATCCCCTGATAGACACCGCCTCAGATGAAGCAATTATGCAAAAAGGTCTCGGTCACTTGTCATCATACGCTGATTGTTGAAAAGAGGAAAGCAGCTCTAAAAGGGTTTGTGACCAGATATGAATTGTACTGCATAAATGTGTTTTCTGCCTGAGATAAAATCAGAAGTAAACTGAAAACTACTCCAATTAAAATCACAAAATAAGCATCAGATTATGGAGCTACTGGAACAACATTATTTTTTTCAACTGTTGTTTTAAATTTGATTTGTTTTCATTTTGGTGGTACTTGATTAGTTAAATTATGATTGATAACAGGGATTATAGCATCAGAAAGACTTTTGTCAGTCACTTCAGGATACATACCCTGGTTTCACCTCAGTTTGTCAGAAGCCAACCTACAGATCAGCAGCAGCCATGAGCAGAATTATTCCCACGCTATCTTCACATCCCAGACAACCTCCACCTTGGCTTCAGTTCAGTTTTTTTTCACATTTTGTCCTATTTCAAATTTTGCATAACATATTGTACTTTCTAGTACATGATTCAGGTCGGTTATACAAACTGACCACGTGATCATTTTGCAATACTTCTTACTTTTAAAACTACAAATGACACGTAACCTAAGTTAGTCACAGTTCACATTTAATTGCATACTACTTAATAGGGATGATTTCTCTTTATCTATAGGAAGTGGATAGAGGAAGGTCAGCAGAGAGGCAGCTTAGCTCCTCACCTTAGGTCCTGACCTCTTGGAATAAAAGACGAGAATAGGTCACAGTGATGTAATCAAGGAGTCAATTAATTTGCCCCTCATACAAACTAAAAAGTCTTCTTGAATGAAAATCTGTTTGCATTC
>VOQJ01005084.1:2346-16711 GCA_015052665.1 Apistogramma diplotaenia
CGTTTTTTTCTAAATGTACATTTGAAATGCCCTTCTTCACCACACATTCACCTTTAATATAATTCTTTTTTTTTTTTTTCGTCCAAACCAATTCCACTCAATTGTTTCAAATATTAAAAGCCTTTTTCTTTTTAATACAACACACTATTGATCCGGTGGAGAAGGAGATTTGTCTTCTTTTACTTTGCCTGGCCAGCCACAGTCAGTATTGTGGCTTCAATGTCATTTTCAAGGACAAGACAGCAGCGGGCAGATGTTTGTTGGGTCATTAGAGGGATGTTATGATAATTTATATAATCTTTTCATATCCCGAGGAGACATTTACTTGCTGTAAAAGGCCATTGTATGTTTCAATCAGACCTACTTTTTTTCCCCCTCAGGGATTGATTAAGCTTGTCACCATTGCTTCCTTTTATAGTGACCAATCAGATCTGAACACAAATTGTGAGCACAAGAGATTAAACATTTATATAACGGAGAGTCTGTTTAAGACTTGAAGCACTCTGGCTCTCTGATTTTTACTCTGGCCACCGACTTAGCAGAGGCAAAGCAATTATTCTGCCTCGTGTTTCATGTCCCATTTCTTGCTGTTTTTAGGTGAATGCTATTTTTGCATGCAGGTGTATGCTTGTGTGAAAGGGGGCTGTGTAAGCCTGAGAGACAGAGTGGGTGTGCATGTGTTTTCTGTGTTCAAAGTCTACATCATGTCTGTGTCTTCTTTTTGGAGGAGGGGTGAACGGGCCTCGATCTGGCTACAGCTCGATACTGCCATCTATGGGGACTGACGAGCTCACATGGAGAGCTGGAGATCCAGCCCGGAGATACAACAAACTACACGGTACTGCGAGTTCTATTTCCATTTGATTCATCCCTAAACAACGGGGCAAGTATAATACAAGATTTACTAGATTATCAACTTCAAATGAAGTTTAAATGGAATGTTTGTAGCCAGTTTTAATACTGAAGTGCTCCGAGTCAACAAGATGCTGACTGCACCATTAACCAAGCATCACAAAAAGGAAAATTTCTGTCCCTGAGAGGTCAAAGGTAGGAAATCTTTTAAGAACAAACTGCAGACCCAGCTGATATACACCAGGGTTTTGGCTAGTAGCTCTTTGGGAACCCCCCTGTTGGTGCAAGAACACTGTGCCTGTCAAACTGTCATCTTTGGGATTTGTTTATAGGTTCAACTTAACAAATGTGAAGACACTGTGTTTCTGTGACAAGCCGCTACTAAGAAAGTGCCTAAATATCATTTAAAGTTGTCTGTTATGTGTTATGTGTGATTAATCCCTTGAGATACAACAGGTCCCTTTTTATGCTTGAATGACTCACAGGTTATTGCTAAGTGGTTTAACAAACAAACAAATAAATCAATTCCTCTGACAACAGTCAGGTTCAAGAACTAGACTGAAAAAGAAGCAATTGTCCCAAAAAGCAACTGTTTGAAAAGACCTTCAACCAACCGGGAGAACTATTCCCTGAGACCACTTTAGAAAATATTAAAAAGTGTGTTTTCTTGGAAGAAAAATGTAAAGAAATGTGCATTGGCTCAAGATTTATGCACAGTACAGTATAAAACAATATTGTGCTGCGCCAGAGAACTTTAAGTACTGTGTAGGGCGTTTTGGGATGGGAGCCAAAGATTCGTGATAATCCTTTCTCAGTAAGGCTTTCAGAGGCAAGTCCACCAAGACCCTCATGATCTGAAATACAGTTTTTAGACCAGAATTTCACAGAAAGGAATAATCAGCTCTTCAAAGGCAAACATGAAAGTCCAAATGTACAAAGTCATTGGGGTTTCTGGCAGGAAGCTTTTAAGAAAGAAAGAAAAAAAAAAGACCAAAAGTCTCTCAGACTTTCTCAACTACCTGGAAAAAAATAAACTAGTTATTTGAATCCATAAGCAAAGCAAATCATAGCTGTGACTCGGTTTTAGATGAGTAAATTTGTGCAAGCATGTTGTTGAAAATGCCATTTTATTTAGCCACCCTGTGCCCATTTCTCATTACTTGAAGTTTTCCTCTGGAGTCTTTTATAATAAGGCGATTGCGGAGGACAGTAATCACAATCTGTCAAACGCTGAAGTCTTATACTTCATAAACACAGCAACTGTCAGCGCTCACTGCAAAACAATTTGAAAAAAACAGCTACTCTGAGACGATGACACTGTGCACCCTAACAAAAAGACATATCTATTATCATGACCTGCTGAGCCATACTAATATTAGACAACTACTCAACCAACTAGATGGGCTTAATTATTGATTGAGCAAAACATGAAAACACGGCCGTGATAACACAGAGCTCCTCTGTATCCCTGAAAATACTTTTGATGTTGTTTTCTTAGTCAAATGAGGGAAAAAACATTTTTTTCATACTGATCTCTGAAAAATGAATTTATAATAGTTCCAACAAAAAATTTTCTCTGTCATCCAGTGGGTCTGCTATTGACTTCTCTCCAGTTTTATCATCACTCACCACACTTATATTCTCAGCTATACTCAGGTATATAAGAGAAAAAGCAGTGCAGATGTAGTGACACATGTCAGGTGTCTTTGCTACAAAGTCACAAAGACACCTCCACCTGAAAAAGACAAACACCTATAAAATAGTGAGATCTCTGCAAGCTATACATCTTAATCTGCCTTCTGGATCCCAGACGCAGTCTCCATTTCCTTTCGTGTCAAACCTGTGTCAGTTCCTCTTACCCGAAGCAAGTGCTTTCTGATGCATGTGCGACATCTGTATACTAATTACTCATAAACAGCCAATGCCTGGCTCTCCCAGGCTCGCTTTTCAGCAGTGACGGCGCAATTAGTTCACAAATGAGGAGCTTATATTTGTAGCCTCGCAACGCTGAGATTATTCATCTCCCGGAGGCAGCGGAGAAAAGCTGAGACATTCACCTCGTCAGACAGATAACCTCCGAACTCCGCAAATACAAAGGAAATCCTACTGTTATGCTTGTCACATTTTACATTTGCACGCACAAGCACACGACGGGCGCACACACCTGGAAAACACACCTGAACAAACACCAGAAAATACACAGTGGGACTTCACAATTTAGAGAGAATAGGTTTAAAATGCACGACACTGAATTTGCAGGCTGCAATCATACGTACACACACAAGCTGATGCACATTTACACAAATAACATGACAGAAGAAGTGTAGTTACATATACAAACACATAATCCAGCAACACGTTTGCAAAATGTGTTTTTTCTCTGGGTCTTGGTGACATGACGAAGCACAAAAAAAGAGCATCACGGGGAAGCTGAGTGTTTCAGAACTGCATATTTCAGCAAGGTAATGCTAAACAACAGCATGTCTGTATAATAAAAATCCAGGTACTAAACGGTTGGCACATTATGGGTTACAAAATATGAGAAAAGTAGACGAAATATTTTTTTTACACATACAAAAAAAATTAATAAGCTTTCATATGTTGTCTTTACGCTGTTTAAATTTAATATGTTGTTTTAATGGCATCACGACTTTTCTGAAAGAGAGAAAAATCAGCACAGAACCCTAATTGCAGCCTTCATCATCAGATAACAGTTTGATTCATGAGATGTGCCTGACAGCTGAAATTGGAGCTGTTATTTTCGAGGTTACGAGTAAAAAAATAAATTCCAAACGTAAAGCAAATGACTCATATGCTCTTCGTGAAGGTATATTTACTGCAGGGCTGTTGTATGAGGGTGTGAACATGTTTGGCTTTGTTGCAGTAAGTCCTTGGTAACCTTGAGCAGGAAAGGCTTCATTTACGCACAGGGTAGTGTACAACACCGAGTCCCTGTAGCTGAGAGAATTTTCAGTAGAGTGGATCGTGCCTTTGGGTTTGGGGGGGAAGCTGTGGCTGAGGTATTGGCTGTCCTGCTAAGGTGGGATTGTCTATATTCAAGATAAAGTGAAACTCATTAAACACAGAGTAAGCTTGTTCAGTACAAATAAGATTCATATCCACTAACATGGTGCTGCAGGCAACTGGAGTTCTTGGATCTAAATAAATAAATAAAAATAATATTATATTCACCTGACTAATGGAACACATTGATGCGCCTGCTTGGGCCTTCAGAGAGACAATTTTCCAGATCCTAACAGCATTACTGGAAAAATTAACTCCAGTTTTCCATTTAGACATGCTGAGGACACACGAGTCAGATTTTTCAGGTGTGAGAATAATTATGCATTTGGACACAGGAAGTCCTGCAAAGTGGCAAATCCCAATATACCAACACTTGCGCAAGCCAGCAAGTTCAGATTCCTTACTTCGCTGCACATCAGTCAAATGCTGTGACACAGAGAAGTTGGGCACAGCAGCTGGCACAAGCTTTTTAAAATTTCTGCTTGTCAGAAACTCAAGTCGCCTCAGAATCTTACCTTGATCTTTGTCGTGAGTGATAATGAATTTTAATCAGGTGATTTAATTAGCGTTCATTTCTAGCATCAAGGTGATGCAAAGTCAGAATTATGAAAGGGCGTTTAAACATTTAATTTGTTTGGGTTTTCTTTTTTACTTATTAATGTGTTTATACACTCATGTAGATAACATTAGTACTTTCACCTTAAGGACCTTCGTGTTCTAGGTGGAAGAGAGCGCGTGACAACTAGTTTCAACAATTAGGTCTCATTATGGTAATCATCATTTTCAAAAAAATCTGGTAATCATCAGACTTTATTTAGATTATTTATGTAAATAATTTGTGACTGTTAAAATATTTTTAAAAGGGCTTCAAACAGGATTTTAACATATTATTTTTAGCTTGTTTTTATATTAATTATATGTAAACCTAATTAGTGTTGCATAATTATAGTTTGCATTTTGGACCCTTTTCACGCTTCAAATTCTGATGACCAGAAGATTTTTCTGTGTTTTGCTTGTTGCTAAAGGAGGCTTTTTAATTTTGATGCAGTGCATTCTGGCAGCAGGGAACGATCACTTTCGGGTGCATTAGTAAAATGGGAAAAAAAAAAATCAATGGAGAGCTTTTGAGTGGAGACTACATCCACTAATCACTATTTTTCCCAAAACAAGCAAAAGAATGTTGAAACAATCCAATGGGAGAATGAGCTCCAGTGCAGAGCAACATTGTTATTAATTTCCAAATTCAATAAAATGGCAAGTTGGAAAGCATGCTGCCAGCTAAATCCACAAAGAGCAACAGCAGCAGCACAGGTGAGATGATCACATGACCTGTCCGCAAAGAAAATGAGTTCATTGGAGTTCACAGCGGCCTGCGACACCCATCTTTGGGTTACCAGAATGTAGCGAGTGAATTACTTTTTTCTTCCTCTGTGCACGGGTAAACATTTGTACACAGAATGCACTCCAAACTATTAAAGCTGCAAACTATTCTTGGTGGAAGTGTGGGCGTCTTGCCCTGTTTCTGAAGGGCTTTTATAGTGGGATGAGTACAGCACAGTGTGTCTGGTATGATGAAGAATTCAAAAACACACACACACACACACACACACACACACTTGCTGGTGCCCTTTCTGCACAAAGAGGCTTTAGTTCTTGGCGCACTAATTTGCTTATTAAGGGTTTATTAAACCTTCTTTAGGACTCCCATAAAGCTTCCATACTGTCAGAGAGGGATGACAGCTTTACATACATTAACAAAAGCAAGCAGAAAACAAGCGCTGCTGCAGAGAGCGTACGGAAAAATAAACATTAGTGAACGGGATGGTTCACAAGCGTGTTTGAAAGAAAAATGTGCGGGCGAGGCAGAAAAGAGGCAGGAAAGCACCTGCAGGGAGAGACGGAACTTATTTCAGCTGTGTTTCCACCTTACTGCCGAGCACATTTCAGGGGCAGCTTTTGAAATGTCACAAAAATGAAATATGAATTACTCACATTTTTGACAGAAAGGTTGGAATGACTAAAAGCATTTGCTGTACGGATAAATGGAGAAAAATGTATCCATAAGAAAATTGGAATGGGTTCTTGTAAGAACTGATTAGTGCTGGGTGGGGACGAGGTGGTGGTGGTGGGGTTCTGTTTTTGTTCCTTTGGCAGTGTTTACAATATTTAATGGTATCTGCAGATAAAATAAAAATAAAAATCCAGTGGCCAATGCCACAGAAATGCCCACAACAAGCATCTTACACATACGAGTGGCAGCAAACGATGGCCTCTGTTGGGGCCAGACATTTCAGAGATGACATTTTGCTGCCCCAAAGCCATTTCTCTACTGTTTCAGCCATAATATTAAACCTTTTTCTGGTGCAATAATAGCAAGCATTATTCCATAAATATGTTTCCATTTTATTTGATTGGATTATTTCCATAGAAAATTCCCTCTAACTTGAAACAATATTACTCCTAAAATGATATTTGGACAAGCTCACCGGGCTGTACTCGGTGGATTAAAAAAGCAGGATGCAGAGATTGCAGCAGAGATTGCAAGAAGCCATATTGGCCAGTCACTGCCTTCATATCCCCCCTCAGGCATTACTTCCATCTAATTTGTCTGTAATTAGATGACCAGGATTCATCCTACTGGGTGATTAATTACTCACAAAGATGATGAGAAACCCCCCCCCCTTCCCCCCCAAGGTAGTAACCATAGCAATATGAGGGGTGCAAACACTTGTCTGAAGGAGGAGAATGATTGGAGTGTGAATATGTTTCTCTGATCGTTAAGAGCTTACTTAGATACACGAACCATAATCCGCTTTGAAAAATCAGTAAAGAGATTTGTAATCTTCTGATTTAGGTAGATTTGATACAAAATATCCAACGAGTGTAATGTTTCGTTACCGTTTACAGTTCAGCATCTTTTATCACAGAGGCCGTGGCTGCAAAACATCTTCATTCACACGCACGCACGCAAATTGTATTCCTCAATTAAATTTAAGCAGAGAAACTTTACGGATGAAGCAATTAGACAACAAAAATAAATCTGTGAAAACTATTAATAAAAAATACACAGAGAAGCAACTGAGGAAAAACTGGAAAACATAAGTCAAGTTGCAGCTCTAAAATATTTCTAAAATCCAACTCATTAAAATCCTCTTACTTATTAAAAAACAGTGGCAACAGCAGCAGCAGTAACAATGCCCACGGGACAGCTTTTGTCAACAGGATGTATTTTTCACTCAAATGCTGCTTGTTGACAGTGTCTGTCAGCTGTCTTAATCTGGCCTTTTAAACAAACATGAATGTGCAAAAATAGATGTTCAGACTTTCATCCATCACAGTGCCATCAAACATGTGTCTGCTTATTTTCACCATCGCTCTGCAGGATGACACAACGGAAGGCCAGTGCCATGCAACAGATCAGGGTGGCTTGGTTGCAACAAAGCAACATTAGTGAGTGCGTATGGATGTGCACGAATGATCAAGTCACTGCTAATGCTACAAATTGTTCCACAGCACTCCACATCCAGGAAAGGACAGCCAGCTCAATCTGTATGAATAAACCGCAACATTTCTCATTTGTACAGAGCTGTGGCATAAACCTTACACTGAGTGGTGGTCTAACTTTGTTAAGCACTATCATGTACCGCAGATGTACAAGGCTAGACTTTAAGCTCATGTTATTGAATGAATTTCCCCAGTGGGGATTAATAAAGTATTTTGAAGTTGAAGCTGACCTGCTCACTGACTTATTTCAAGCATTTAGCTTCATTTCTGCCTGTGGTCTTTCTGCTCTCGCTCCCCTCCACCTTTTCTTTTCTCCAGGTGACTTGTCAGAATGTTACCGGCAGAGAAGTAAGTAGCTGCTGAGAGAAGTCATGCGAAAAAAGTTTTCTCTGGACTCGGTGTAGACCTGGAAAAACTCCATATATTTATTTATGGAAATAAATAGATAACCACAATGTTGCAATGAGTAGACATCCTAAGAAATACCCCTCAAGGTCAGACTGTGCAATGCTCAGAGAAACTGCAAAAAAATCCGAGAGCTACATCTCAGACTCTACAGGCCTAAGTTAACATGTTAAATGGTGAAGTTCATGAAGGTACACTTGGAAAAAGACTGAACAAATATGGGTGGTCAGTCTCTAAAGAAAACTTGGCAGCACAACTTAGATTTGTAAAGTTGTGAGCAAAGATTAAAGTGAGACGTTTGGTCATAAAAGATGGTCTCACGTGGTCTAAGACAGCATATCAGCATAAACACGTCATGCCAGCACGGTGGTGGAAGGAGGGATGATTTTGGCTTGTTTCGCAGTCACAGGACCTGGGCAGGGTAGCACGGTGGCATGGTGGTTAGCACTGCTGCCTCACAGAGAATGACATCTGGAGGGCCTGGGTTCGATTCCACCTTGGCCCAGGCCTCCCTCTGTGTGGAGTTTGCATGTTCTCCCCGTGTCTGCGTGGGTTTCCTCCCACAGTCCTAAAACATGCACTTACTGGGGTTAGGTCACTCTAAATTGCCCATAGGTGTGAGTGTGAATGGTTGTCTGTGTCTCTCTGTGTTGCCGACCTGTACTGGGTGTAGCCTGCCTCTCGCCCTATGACAGCTGGGACCCCGCGACCCCGAACGGGATAAGCCGGAGGGAGAATGGATGGAAGGACCTGGGCATCAGAGTCAAATGAGGGGCCATCGTTCAGACAGTAAAAACATGGCCAAAAAACGCACCAGAAAATCTACAGCAGAATGAATGAAAAAGAATAAGTCAAGGTGGTGCAATGACCCACCCAAAGTCCAAACCTCAAACTGATTGAAACGGTGGTAGACCTTAAGAGAGCTGTACATACACGCTGTAAAGAAGAGTGTGTCCAAATTCCCCAACAATGATCAAGTTATACAGAAAAAAATTCAAGCTTTGGCTGCCAAAGGTGGTTCTACGTGCTACTGGATCATGGGGAATACTTTCACAGAACTTCACAGAATCCAGTGAAAACTCTGATATGGCTGCGTGTCTGTCTTTTGGTGCACGGACCTCGCTATGAGAGTAAAGTCTGGTGGGTTTATGTGGGTTGTGAGAGATCCATCAACTCGTTCCTGTTTGCTTTCTTTTTTTTTTTCTGGCCAAGCTGACGGTTCACATCAGCCTGAAACTACCCCGAGGACACCGAGAATCATCATGGTGCTCACATCCCTGAAAATATGTTTACTTTTCTCTGCTATTGCAAAACTTCAAACCAAAAGAAAAAACTAAATTATTTAAAAAAAAAAAATTATAATCACAACTCAGCTTCCATAAACTTTTCATGATGTATGCCAGCTCACAAATTGTAAATCCATGAAGCTGTGCGACACCACATATTCACAGCCACTGTAGCCCAATGAGCACGAGCGTAATCTGAATATAAATGCAAACATCAAATGTCTCAATAACATAAACCAGTGTAGGCTACAAGCTTCTCGTAACTTTCCAAACACAGTCTATTAGCAACTGTGCAAATGGTAACATCTGGAGCATCTGGCAGACACGCACACACTGTAATAGCCAAGAATACTATACACAGTAGATAACAGTTGGATGTATTTGAGTGACATCGTGTCCCATCTCTGCAGGAAACTACTTACAGAGTCATGGAGCAATGCAAGCCGCTTATCACTTCTAACCCCCACAGCTACAGCAGATGATGTGCCGCTATATGTACAAACATGCTGACGCACAAAGCCTGAAGATTATGGAAATAAATAGATATGACTGACCATGCTGTATGCATGAGGCAGCGGCAAGGAGTGAGACATTATACATTCAGATTCAGATGCCTCGGGGGGACTCGAGGGAGCAGTTATGGTGCAGCGCAGAGCAAATATTGAAGTATTGGTTTAGCAAGAAAACATTAAGACTGAAAGCGCAGTAATTTAACCGATACATGTGTTTCTTTGTGTTTATGTGCATTGTATTCCTCGTGCTGTTGGGACATAAACATCTTCACAGTTACAGTGTTTCTCTTTTGGGTACAAGATTCTATTACAGATAAAGTAAAGCTTTTAGCGTGACACCCTGGTTTAAGGTTAGGGTAAGGTTAAGAGGAGGTTTAGGCTAGGTTTAGGTTCAAGTTGAAGTCCCATTCTGTATCAAATAGTATCTGTATGCACATGGCTGCACAGGAGCCTGAAAATCCAAATATGTTCTATAGGTTTAGGATGAGTTTGGATTCAGGTTACAGTCAGGTTCCGCTTTAGGTTTAGTTATTAGTTAGGAATCCAGCCCTTATTGGCATAGTTAGGAAAAGTCTCCAGGAAATGAACAATAACATGCACATGTTTGCATGCAACACAACACATGACAGCACTTTAGCTGGGGTGGAAATAAAATGAATTGTGGGCAGCTCAGTGCAAAATTTGAATACAGATAGTTTGTAAAGGCATATTTATACAATCTTTCTTATCGCTGGATGAATGATTCATATCCAACATGAAGAGAAAGATTTTTATGAAAATACATTCCGTTTGTATTGAAAACCTGATGTGTGGAGTCTGCTTTTGCATTCAAATAATGCAAAAGCAGACTATCAGTGCACTTAGCTTTTAAATAAATCTGATTGCTTTACAGCACAGAAAAATATTTCCTCAGTTTTCAAAAAGGAAAATGTTCCTTTTCATGCTTTCGCAGGAGATGAAAGAATGAGTGGATTGCATGTTCTTTTTTTAAAAAATGAAGAAAAAAGAAACACACCAAGATGTGCTCCTTACAGAGAGGTTATTATCTGCGATCGTGTCTGCGTGGAAGTGAAGGCCTTCTGACTTTTGAGGGGATTTTAACCCAGGTTCAGGCAAACGAGTGTCCAGACATAATACGAGTGGGTGAGGGCGAGCTTGCATATTGAACACGCCTTATATAAGCATGTGTATGTGTCTAACAACCATCTGTTCCATCAGCATGAAAGAAAAAAAACAACAAAACACAACTACCAGTGGGTTAAAAGCCATTGCCATAGTGTGACGTGGGCCAAAAGCAGCCTGGTGAGTCCGAAAGTGAATGTTTTAGTATAAAAAATAGATCCGTGGCATATATTATGACATAATCTCACTCTTACTGCTCTTTTTTGCGCGTGCGCATGTGTGTGTGCGCACACACAAGAAAGAGCAGTGATGCGTATCATGTCAGAAAGTGTTCATGCCGACTTAGAAATTCACCTGAGGCGTGTGTATCCATCACTCGTCTGCTGATCTCTGAGAGGGGCCATCTTAAATGATCAACATTTACTTTATTAAGTTAAACTTTGAGCGCTTTGCCAACAGAAGTTACAGGAGAATAAGATAAACGTGAGTGTATGATCACCTTTCAAAAGAAAAGCAGGGAGAGTAGAAAAAGGGTAACAGAGGTGGCCTGAATCAAGGGAAATGTTTGTAACTCTGTGTGTGTGTGTGTGTGTGTGTGCGTGTGTGTGTGTGTGTTACTCACACAAAGACAGCTTTTTGGTGTCTGACCTTCCTTCAACCGGGCAAAACTGTATCCACAGTAAAGGTTAGAAAAATGCAATATTCATGGAAAGATAACAGCCTGCAACCATGTGCCATTATTCAGAAATCTTCCTTCTCTTCTGCGAGCTTCTGAGAAGCACCCACCTCCATTTTCACTTCCTTCAGAGCCGCACAGCCTCCTTGCCTGCTTCTCTCTGTGTCAGAGAAAATTTGGAGTGCACTACTTTCTCCAAATGGGATTTGCTGAGCGCAGCACCTCTACTTGATTGAATCCCAACCCCAAATTTTTGTTCCAAAGGACACAACTGTGCCACAAATGGAAAGAGGCCAGCAGCCCAAGTGTGTGGCCCTAATGGCCAGCTTCCAGGTGTGAATGCGAATCTGGGTTTGATGAAAAAACGTGAGCGAGCTCATTTGACATTCCTTGGATAAACAGAGGTGAAGCAAGTATCCAACCATGTTTATGGCTGTGTCGGATTCAGAGGTTCTTTCTTGAGACGATAATGTTTGGGTTGTGCATTATCCTATAACAGAGATGAACATTAAGCAAAGGTTAGGCTGACTGAAAGTCATTTTGCAGGCATAATCACAGACTGCAAAACAGGAATGATTGGTAGCTCTGCATAGGAAATCAAAGACACTGGATCCTAATACAGTAGCACCTTGTCAATTACAAGGCAGCCACACCCTAAAGCATACCCTGTTATATCGCCTGTTTTTTTTCTAAATGACGGCATCCAAACACACACTGAGAATGTTTACAAAAGGTCAAAGGTTAAGAGAAATGGTTTCTTGAACTTCAAACTTGGTTTTGCAACCAGAAATGTTAGTCATTAGAAAAGAATGCAAAATTACATAGCCATCCTTCCAGTAGATGTTAAGATATTTCCATTTGGAGCAAAGTGGTTTTTGGAGAGGCTGTTTGACCGACATCGTCATCCATAGAGCCACGCTGTGAGCAGAGCTAAAAAACCTCCTCGTGGATTTTCGGCTACAATAGACCTGCCTCATCAGCCTTAATCACGAAAAGTGGCTGAGGCAAAGAAGATCATCTTCTTCTTCCTAATTGAGACCCCACAGATTTGCTCTATTTGCATACCTGTCATATTAACTCTAATGAAAATGTGTAGTTGGTGATTTACAATATGGAAACCTGCAGAAATCAGCATAACCTCCTTTGCTCCCCAGCCCCAAGCTTCTTAAGTCAAATAAAGAAAAAAAGGGTCCAGTCCATTAAAGGAACAGTTGGCGACACTTGGATGTCACATAAAACATAATTCTGAGATAAATGCTGAATATAAAGAACAATAAAATCGATGTATTTTTAGCGGATGGTGCCAGAGGTCAGTTGTAACAAATCTTGAACCAAAGCAAACAATATGATCCCACTTCTCTCACTGCCTCACAGTGTCGTCACCTGAAGGCTCTGCAAGGTGAATCACAATGTATCATCAAACTAGGATTACAACATGCGCTTTTAATTTTCTTTGATCATATGACATTATATGATATTTGTTACTTATTCATACACAGCCATCAGAGAAGACCACCAAAGTCATACAGGAAGCGAGTCAACAGATGACAGACACACACACAAACAACCATGAAGACAAAACTGGGGGGGGCAGAGTAGGAACACCAAAAGGGATCTAATAAATCAAAAGTCATCTACAAACAAACAAAGGACTACAGGCGCAAATAACAAAACAAATAGGGACCCAATATCATAATAAAACTCATATGTGCCAGGAAATACAAACACAACAGAAAACCATGAACATAAATCACTTCTCAACTCCCCCCCAAAAAAAAAGCCCACAAAATTCAGCAACGTCGTCATGGTTATGGTTGGACCACAACAACACTGTACGCACTCAGTCTTTTCTGCACAGGATGGGAAATCTGTACCATTATCTGCAAACCCTGACGTGCAATTTTTTATATGAGAACTTCAGATCAGAAACGTACATTTTCTTTTGGCAGCTTTCATATAGCTCTGCATTTCATTTGCATGGAAACCAAGCTCCAATTAAGTATACCCAACCAACCCCACCTAACTGCCGAAATAATCTCCATTTTCAAATTTCGCATTGCTTTTTCATGTGTTTTCAGCCTGTAAACCCCCTCCACAGGAATGACGTCTAACAATTGAAACACATTGTGACAGATTGCCGTCATGCCACAGTGAAATACAGTCATTTTGACGGGAACAGTCTATTCTGTCCTGAGATTAAAATAACCAAGCAAAAGGGCATGATACTTTGTGTCATTGAATGATGTAATGAGCAGAAAAATGAAGAGATAATCCAAAGGATGCAACAAGCCAAGGCCAACTTATTCAACAGGGTCAGTGTGTTCAATTATTACTAACAACCGGCAATGAAATTTCATAAAGACAAAGTGGGCTGCATGTTCAAAATATTTTTCACTTTAAGAGCCTGCAGCTCATCGAGCCTCTCACAGCTGTAGTGCTGAGCAGCTCTGAAGGGGAATAAAGAGTATTTTCTTCACACTATTTACCTGTCTGCATAGGTCAGTCTCCTTACTTACTACAGGCAGTAAGACAAAGTGCTTTGTCTCCATTCTCCCAGACTTAAACTGGAGAGAGAGCAGCCCCTGCTGCAAAGAGATTTTAATTGCTTGAAGCCAATAAGAAAAAGCAAGACAGGGAATGAATGGCTTATGTCCCAGGCAAAATGGCAAACGCAAACCTTCCTGCTCGATCTCATCGCAGCTAAATCCCAGAGACTCATTCTCTCGGTCTCATTGTTTCAATCCTGAGTGAGAACAGCAGATAGGGAGGTCATAGCATAGAGTGAGAAGCGAGATAAGTTGAATGAGCAGATTTTCATTTTGACACAGCTGCTCCCAAGGCACCAATTGCTCCGTCTGAATCAATGAAGTCATTCTTGAACGTTTCGGAGCTTTGAGACTCTGGGAACAACGTCCCAGAATTTAACAGAAATATCCAAAAAAAAAAAAAAAAACAAACAAAAGCACGGTGACAGCCAATAAGGG
>VOQJ01005084.1:19390-40665 GCA_015052665.1 Apistogramma diplotaenia
GCAACAAGTAGTAATGCCTCCGGGGTGCACAGTGGCTGCGCTCGAATGTCTTGGACAGAGTTTTTTAGGGAACTGTGTATATCTGTTTGACCTCATTAGTACCGCAGGCCAAGGTTGTACAGTCCATGTGCCAAGTCTGAACACTCCCCACTACTTTATCCACACTAGAAGGTAACTTGTTTGCTGGAATGAATCAGGGTTGCTGCGTAATGAGAACAAGTGTTTTTGTTTATTTGTGCAGGGATTAACTTACGCCAATGGCATATTGATAAGGGCACCACAGTTGTAACATGAAAGGTCTTGGATATTAGGTGAGAACGAGAAAGTAAGTAGCAGAAACACACACGCGCGCGCACACACAGACGGCATTCACTGGCATACTGATAACATGAATTTTCTCAGGAAAAGCATGCAGTGCAAAACAGTGCAATTTATTCCAGCGGGAAAAAATTCCTTTATTTCTTCTACTGTAATCTCCCCAAATCAATTATTTCATGCAAACCTGTGCACTGAGCAAACCCCCCTCACCCACAAGCATGGATCTATAAAAGGTGCACACTGCAAGACTGTAATGCTTGATGACAGGAGGCCAAGACATGTATTCACTCATGAAAAGTGGAGAGAAGAGAGCATTTAGAAATGTCTCTATGCCTTTCTGCGCAGGCGGTTAATGTAGGACTTAAATAAAGAGGGCACATTCAGTGTGGAGCCGTCAGGTGGATAGAGGCTAGTGTAACGGAGAAGGCCAAATTGGTACTGACAATGCAGAGAAAGTGGAACTTAAGATACACAGGCCAAGCAGCACTGAATTACTGGCTATACATTGCATATGTGGATTTGATACAACATATTTCATGTCTATCAGCATGAAGCAGTCAAGACTGACCTTTGAAAGTGGCACAGAACAATTAGCAATGCTGATTCATCTGAATCCAAAAGTTAATGGCTATAAAGTAGCTATAAAGACCTCCACTATAGCATTGTGCCCAAGCTGAATAGGGAGTTGTTTAATCTTAAAGTGATGCTGAGCTCCAAGCAACTGCAATGGAGAATTATTCTCAGTTCTCATCATTTGACATTCTGGTATGTGTCCTCCCGGCACTCTTTCTTTGGAGGTTCCAGCTACAGGTTTAAGGCCACTGCACAGCAAACAAGAGCTGAATTTAACTCTAGGACCCAATTAAGTTGATAAAAAAAATAAATAAAAAAAAATAAAAAAAACAACAACTGAGTGGTCCCACATGTGACCTGTGAAAATACTGATTACATGAGAACATCCCTCAGCCAGCTTTACAAGCAGAGCTGTTATGGACCAAAAGTGTCTGCATCCCAGTGACACTTTCACACCTCTAAGTGCAGTTGTTGGTTGATATTTTATCTGACCTGGGGTTTAAAACTCGACTGAGATGTACAAGAGTGAAAGCAGGCAAGGCGAGAAGTGAAACTGAAAAGCCTTTGATCATAACAGAGTTAGTTTTCAGTCCGTTTAGTCCGTTCCATAAATCTCAACAGTGTCAGGCACAGCATCCTTTCAGGGGAGGCAAAGCTGGCAACATATTCTTCCAGTCGGAATAAATCGAGCGCCAAGGCTCTTCCGGTAGCATTCCATCACAGATACAGAAAAACACCATGCAACTCCTCTCTGCATGGGGTCTGGGTGTTGACGCGACCGGATGAAAACACCTAGACTGCACAGGAAACTCAGTGAGAGAGGGTAGGAAAGTGTAAATGTAGAAAAAGAAGTGGGGAGATAGAAAGGAAGCTTTGCAATTACGTGCGCATTTGGCTTGCCTAATTAAAATAACAATGGGTGCTTTCATGTTAGTATAATAGAGACCCATCGCTCATCATAATGGTTGGGAAGGAACTTGGCCTGGCCGGGGTACACGCATAGAGTCTGGTGCACAAATCAGGGCAGACTTGTATCCCTTTGGAATTACCTGCAGGTTTTGTCTTTATTAAGCAGACTGAGCAATCATTCACATGGTGGGCTCAAAAAAAGTAATTGAACATTTGGTTTAATGACTTCTCAAAAACTATATGAAGTCCAATTAAGAAGATGAAATTTAAAGTGTGAGTTGTAGAGGTCCCCTTCCCTATAAATAACAGAGGAGTGCTGTAGACATGCAAATCTTTGTGTCCGTTAAACAAACAAAAAAACCTCCATAAGAAGGGTGTTAATGCTGCTAGTGCTCATTTTGCAGCACATCTTAAGTTTGCAAAGGACCACATGGATGAGACGAACATTAATTGCAGAATTGTTGAAGGAAAAAGAAGTGCACAGCAACAGCACCAACAGCAGTCCTGAACTGCTTCAGTTACTGGGTGATTTGTCTTAGTGTGGACTGATGAACATTCAGGTCTTTTAAGCGCTTATAATGCTTGCTAATAATGCTAATATACAGTACAGTATGAATCCAATACTGTATTAAATTAAAAGGCCATGTTCTTTCCTATGAGGGAGAGAGGGATTCCTTTTTTATGTTTAAGGCAACATCAGGCTCTACTTAATTAATCCCCTAACTGTAAAATAAATACATCTAAAAATGAACAGTTTATTTGTAAAATGACATCAGACGAGGGGACCAAGATGTATAAAATAAAATAAAAAACATCTATTTCTCATTATGGGTTAGTGCTGTAGTCATTAGAGTACAGTCTCATTTATAGCCTCACTAGTTTTCCCTTTCTCTCCCCTCAGCCTGGGTCACTGTGAGTGCACCTCCTAACACACACATCATGTGTAAAGCTGACAGGCGAAATTAAATTATAACATCTTATGTTACTGTAAGTTCTGTAAGCTTCCCAAGAAGTGTTAAAATGACAGTTATCAATTCAAAATATGGAAGAGCAGTTAGTTACTTTATCAGTAACCAAAATGCCTTCATTCACTCTTGGGGGGGCTTTATATCCCATACTTCCCATTTTACCTCCTTAATTGAAACACCCAGATAGCTTGGGAGAGTGAAGACGTATGAATTCAAAACTGTATCATGAAATTTTAGAGGAGAGTAACTTAACAGTCCATGAGACTGGCTGACTGAACAAGACAATGGCCCCAAAACACACAAGTAAATGTACACTAGGAAAAAAGGGAAAGTTTATATGTTGGACGAGTAAAGTAAAAATCTAAAATTTAAACTGATTGCTAGGCTATGGCTTAAGCTATATGGGAGGGTCACTCAAGACAAGGAATAATGAGGAACAGCTTCATGGGAAGCAGGATCTAAAATTCCTCTCACCACTGTGCCAACTGCACCTCATGGAGAACGTGCTGGTGTTAAAAGAGATGGAAAATTGAAGAGAAATTCAGTTGATTTTTGCAGCACGTCACATTACTCATCGTATTCAATAAGGACATGAAAATGACTGTGTTTTTGTCTTTTTCAATAACTGTAACTTGGATGAAGTTTAGAAAACAATTCATGAGTAACCAAAGCTGAAATGCACTTCATTCCAAAGCATTTTGAAAACCTTTCCTTGCAGCTGTGGTCGTCGTCTGTGGACTGAAGGAGCGGCTAATGGAAGCACAGGTCCGACCCACTGGACTGAAGCCAGTGGGCCAGAGGCAACTGGACAATTTAACGAGTTTAGAGGAGCCAGTGACTCAAGTGTGCATTAAATATTCCCACAACAGTCTTTTTCAAAAGCACACACAGTTTGGTGTAAACCACTATGAACTGTAGTCCTATTTATTTATTATTGCCAAGTGTGTCATTAATATTTTCCTTATATATATTTATTGATTCACCTTATATTCTTGCACATTGTACTGTGGGGGCTGATGCAGACACATGCAAGCTGCACACAAGGCCAACTAAAGCCTCGTATCGGTATCAATCTTAAAAATGTTATCAATCAGGTTCTAAGGCTAACATAGCAATAGGTCATAATACAAGCTAGGTGATGCTAGCAGTGTTAGCTGACTTACTGCCATTACAGTAAAATTACACGCAGCCCGCTGACATCAATCATCACGATTGTGGTGGTTATAAAGAAAAGCTCCTCTTCTCTGGGTTAATGTACCACAATCACCAATTACTTGGAGCATCTAGTCGAACCAAACTGAAGGCAAAGATTTACAAAAACAAAAGTCTAAAACTCTTCTGAATCAAAGTCCTGTGACTCATGTATATGTCCTTCAACTTTAGCGAAAGGATGATGAGACTGTCATCTCTATAAAGGCCGTTTTCTCCACTGCCTTCATTCCTGAACATAATGACAAAATGTGAAGAATGAGGGAACATATTGAGACTTTCAGAACCAGATAATCACCGTGGAGTGTAAACAGAAGGGCAGCAGTAACATGAGTGAAAAACTAGGGCGTTTTTGCTAATTGTTGGAGGAAGTTGGGCAACACTTCTTAATAGTATGTTGCGTTGGAACAGGAGGGACAGAGGCCACACACTCCCCTGACCTCAGTCTAATTACTGCATACCCTGTGGTGGAAGCAATTCTGTAGAGACTTTGGAAGACATGAGATGCCAGACGGCTGCCTAGCCCCCTTTGTACCTCCCTATGGTTCAAAAAGCCGCACAGCATGGCTCTGCTGCCCAGGGGCAAAGACAGCTACTGAGGAAAGCAAGTTTTGAATGTGCATTTGTGTGCTCTACATTCTCCACTAACTGGAAGTACACTGAACGTGTAGACACATGAAAATCCAAGAGACATTTTGGTCAAACAGATATCGCACACTTTTACAAACACCAGGCTCCAACCGTCTTACTCAACGATGCCGGAAGGATAAAGTGAAGCGGGACATATTTTAAACAACATATTTTCACTGTGCGTGAAGCTCCTGAAGCACAGGAGAGAAAACAAAAACCAAGAGCCATGGGTTATTTAGAATACTGTAGCACTATACATATGGCTAATACCCCAGTTGGCTTATTCCAAAATGAATATGAAAAAATTCCCACTTGACCCCCTTGGCATCAGCTGATTACTTTTGTCCAATAACTTTAATATATTTAGTAATAAGGCCATGCTCTAAAAGCATGAACTTTTTTTAAACAAAAACAGGACAAGGAAGACGGATATGATCATATGAAAATACTCTATATATTACAAACATGAGGTGTCAACTTACAGGCTACCATTCTGAGAGAATTCACAATACCTTTAACAGTACAGTAGGCTACATATGTTTTCATTTACTCAAGGTGGATTAGCCTATTAATACAGTTCAGCTCGTCAGGTGCATGCAACATTTATGACAGGTTCTAATGACAGTGTACGTCAAAGGTATGTTTACCTTTGGGGACATAATTTGTAATTGAAAAAATGTCAAATTGCAGTAAAGTGCAATATAGCTTTTTGCAATATTCAGCATAATGCAAAATGTTTAAAATCACAACAACAGCCTACGGTGAATTTGACAGTTTGGTATCTAATCTTGGTTAAAATTTGACCCGTTATCTCATAATTCACTGGAGAAAATTTGTATTTTTGATGAAGTTTCAAGGGTGATATCACAAGGTGGGACAGGTGGCTGATCAAAGTGAGTTATAGTGTATGAAAGACATCCTTTGTTGCCTACATTTTGATACCAGGGTCATTTTCTAGCCATGACTCCTTGGGTGTCAAATACTTTTCAAGAACAGTCATATTTTAACTCTCACAAATGTCACTTGTTGCTATGAAATGGAAAAGCAACATTGGTGTTTTACAGATTCATCAAGTTTTTCAGTTTTACACAATACTGAAGTGACTGAATCACAGCCGCTGTAACTCAAAAATATTTTCACAATATAAAGCTATATTTTTTGCTTTGGTTCAATTAATATACTAAATTTATTGCACCAAACAGATCACCTGATACTGAGGGGTTAGCGTGACGGTTCCATTCATGAAATGCCTGAATTATTCTTCTATTCTTATTCATGGCAACCAAAACAGCCATCTAACTCATTTTGTTGTCATATTATATACACTAATGTTATTTCAAACTGAAAAGACATAAACATCTGAGCACAATCTGTTGCATTCTATATTTTTTTCTTATATTAGCATATCATTTAGAAATTGAACTTAAATAATTTTCCAGTACGTTTGTAACTTCTCCAGATAAAAGGAAACCATCCTTCTTCACTTTTCCACTCATCGCCACAATTTTTCTTGTAACTGCTTCGATTCTTGCTGCTGGCTTGTGGCTGGATCTGAGCTCTGGGCAGCTTTAGCTTTACCTGCTCTCTGTTAGCTCATTTAAAGTTAAGTTCAGCTGAGTGCAGGTGATTTAACTGTCTGACTGGGTCTGCTATTACCAACGTTTTCCCTTTCACTTTGCATCGGCAAACTTTGTGCCTTCGGTCACAATGAAAAACGTCGCTGCTAATGACTTGCTAGCTTGAGGCTGTGTGTTTACTGCGCATGCATGAAATGGACCAGCTCATAATTGGACATGCATGACCAATTCTACTCATTGATTGGTGCATCTTCATGAGGATATAAAATAATAAGTGAGTATACATTTTTAACTAAACTGGGTTTAGAAATTCTGGGGTTTCTACATATCCATACGTGCGCTTGAATGCAACATTACTTAAGTGGCTTGTTTAGTCAAATAAAGCTAGTCTTTAATTGAAGATGCCCTTTCCAAACCATGCTGCTTATTAAGCTTGACAAGACAGGAAGACAGAGATGCAATTACCCATCCTGCAGCTCCTCAGACACAGATCATTACAATCAAGCGTGAGTCACTGACGATGCATTTTATAACAGCATTACTCCATGTTTTTTTTCTTGTATTATGAAAAACTACTACCGTGCCAATAAATAATCTAATCACAGTGTCATCAAAAGTGGAGAGGAACTGGGCACAGCTTAAGATTTAGAGAAAAAGGGGACTTGACTGTTGTACAACTGCGACACATTTAAAGATATGTCGTCCAATCGCTTGCCAAACAATAAAAGATGTTCTCTCTGAAGCTGAGCCAGGGCCAAATACTTTATTCCTCACATGGAACAAAACAATCTCGTGTAATTAAAAATATCTCCATTTAAAATGATATGCAGTATCTGGGATTGATGCCACTCATGACACACAAAATCAGTCTATTGGAAGAATGACAAATGGATTACGCCACTGATGAAAATAACGCTCTACTTCCTTTAAATGTGTCCTGTGAAAATATAATAAGACTGTGATGACAATTTAATCTCATTTCAGTTGTTTGTAGTGAAGCAAAAAGACAACAGCAGAATGCACCATCTCTCAAAAAGATAACTATATTACTGATTCCATGGGGGGTTTTCTTGCTTTGTTTTTAATGAAATCACAAACAAAATCAATTAAGTAAAAATCTAACGGCACTTCAAATCATGTATAACTGAATCAATAAATACGATTTTGTGCTAAAGGAAGCATAAGCTGGTGTGCAAAGCCGTGTTTGTCATCACATGTGGTGAGGAAAAAAAGCCCCCTGGCATCTTCTTCTTTCTGTATCTTTTCCTGCATCTATTGAGCATCAGGTGTTTGTATCTCTCTCATGGCCACCTTGTCTTTCAGGCGGACCATGGAAGGCATGAATAATGTCTACGAGCACCAGGACAGACTGCGCAGTCTCTTCATCTCCTCCACTTATTTAAACATGCTTCTCTTCATCAGCTCCCAGTGGAGAACGGGATGAAATGAGTGTGTGAATGCAAAGGATGGGGGACAGAGAAAAAGGAGGATAGAACAGTGACAGTGAGAGACCATGCTGCATATGTAAAAACATCCCGGGAGTGATGCTGTGAGCCGGCTTAAAGCAGCTGGAGGTGACCTCGCTCCAGGCAAAAGTAACATCGTGGGGCGGGCGGAGAAAGGTTGCTAAAGGGAAGCTAAAGGCTAGTATGAGACTTGACAGGAAACCCAAAAAGTCAAAACTATATTCAAACAACTCTGGCCTCAAGCTTATGAACAATCAGTTTGAAACAGGAGAGTAAGACAGATGTGGTCAGTGCAGAGACTTGTTACAACACAGAGACAGCTATCGAATGGACATGCTAATAATGTGTCTCATCGTTTCTTGTAAAATCTATACGGCTGGGCATTAAATCAATGTCTTGTTTACAGTCTTATTGCAGACTCTTTGTGTTGTCAGAAGCTGCTGCTCTGTCAGTTCTGGGCTGCAATTCTTCTGCACACACTACAGTTAGATCAATATATCAGGTAGACAGTTTTGTTTTCTGCACTGTGTATGTGCTAAATGGCATCCATTTCTCACAGCACAGTCCACTTTGCTGGATCACATACGCAGACTTCCAAGAAAAGCTCTGAAATAATATAATTAAGCAGGATTTTCTGCATTCAATACTCCCAAAATTGCTTAATCTAATTCACAATTAAAGAAAAACACAATGTGATAAAAGTATTAGTCCACAAACTGCAGCACATTTGATGCCTTTATCAAACACACTGAGTGAACACTCAAAACCTTTGAATTAGTAGAGCCTCCTTTGGCACTTTTGAAACTTGCACAACAATGAGGACGGATCCTGACCCATTCCTGCTAAAACGAAACGAAAACCTGCGAGTTCCGTAATACTGCTGGGATGTCATGTTAGAACAGCGCTCTTCAGGCCATAGTGGAGCATCTTACTGGCTATGATTAGGTCTCTGACTCAGCCATTACATTTCTGAATTTTCTTCTTTATTTTACAGCCATTCGATTATTGATTAACTTGTGTGCTTTAGGTCATTGTCTTGCCAAAGCTACAAGTCTTTGATTGCTGCCTGAAATTGTCTTATAAAGGTTCTTGATACAGTTTTGAAGTAATTGTTACATAAATGGCTGTGAAGCATACAGGCCCTGAGGTAGCAAAGCAGACAAATGCTAAGTATTGTAATTTTAGTCGCATTGCATTTGTTTATAATTGTGACTTAGATGAACATCAGATCGTAACAAATCAATGCAGAAATTCTGGTCATTCCAAATGGTTTGCCAGCTTTGTCTGTACATATCTGATCAACCAAACTGCACTACATCGCATGAAGGATGACATGCAGTGCAGAAACCTTATAATCTTTGGTTTAAATGATTGTCCCAGTAAATTCATCCTCAAGGTCAGCATGTTAAATGTTAAAGTTCAGACAGTACAATTAGAAAAAGGATGAACAAGTGTGGCTTATTTGGAAGGGTTGCCAGGCCAAAGTCTCTTATTTTTAGAAGAACATGGCAGCACAACTTGGGTTTGCAAAGTTGCATCTATGGACCAAAGTGGAGATGTTTGCCTATAATGCATAGCACCACTTTTGGATGTGAAAATGTTATTTTTCAAAAGAAAAATATTATTCAGACAAAACCTGAAAAAAAGTAGATGTTCACTGCAAACTTATGATGGGCCTCTACATGTGCCCTCTTGTGCAGGGGGACCTTGAGGGCACTGTGAAATTTAACAATGGTATTTTTAGTGACTGTGTTCCCAACTGCCTTCCGATCACTAACAAGCTCCGCCCATGTAGCTTTTGGACTGATCCTTTCTCATGATCATTCTCACCCCATGAGGCAAGTTCTTTAAGGGAACTCCAGACCAAAGACCTTTTATGGTTATTTTATATTTCTTCGATTTCCAAATAATTGCACCAAAAGTCGTCACCTTCTCACCAAGCTTTTTGATGATGGTCTTGTAGCCAATTCTAGGCTCGTGCAGGTCTACAATCTTGTCCCTCATGTCCTCTGACAGCTCTTTGGTCTTGCCGATGGTGGTGGAGAGGTTAGAATAGAAGAACCTGATTCTGTACATATAACGAGTTGAGATCAGGAGCATCTGTAATTGTTTTATTGATTGGGTGCTACATGGCTACAACCCAGAATTCTTAGTAAGTGAGGCTCAGTGAAAATAATATGCAGTGTTTCTGGTAGTAAGTGACGGCCACCTAACCTGACAAAAATGTTCCTCCAACACGGGAAGCAATGCTGTCATTCTCTGTCATCAGCCACTTGTAAAAAATGATTATCCTCAAAAGAAAAAAAATCAATTGTGGCCCAACCCTCATCATTACTGAAAGGAACAACTCGAAATGGATACAAATGCAAACATCCTCTCACACACACACTTGTGGTAAATAAGAAGATTATTTGATCTTCGCAAAGAGATTGGCAGGGAAGGACAGACCGACCACCGAGACTCTCGGAGAGGCTTTAATCGCTCCGTATTGATTGTTCCCTTTTTTTGGTGAATCAGCAACAACTGGTGAGGGCTGAGGAGTTTGCTTAATATTCCCTTCTCTCCGAGAGCAGGTCAGCCAATTTCACCCTCCCCAGTGTCTTCGCTTCAAAATATCCCATTTAGATCTCATTTATATTCATACCACTGGCTGTTTGAGGATATCGAATGAGAGCTTTTCCCAACATGAAATTTGAAAACTTACAATATCTCTCTCTCCCTCAATATCTCCCTCTGCAAAATCTTACGGTATCCAGGGGGGCATCTATCAAATTTTGCAGCAACGCTATGATTCATCACAGCTTCACAACCAAAATCTGATGTTTTCTTTTGGTTCATCATCTGCCTAGAGGGCTGCTGGGCCTGCACTATTCCACTTTAAGAATTTGAGTGGCTTTTGATAAAGAAGGTGCCCAAAAGAGGCTGGAAATAAGCCTCCGCTATGTAGAAAAAAAATGTGTAAATATGACAGCAGTGATTTGTTGCAAAGATGAGAAGAATTGCAACATCTTTTGGACAAAAGAGGTGTCACTGAGATTTGACAATAAAACATCACGGGAAGATATTTTATGATGAATGAGCTTCCCTGCCGAACAAACGACATGTCTACTGTCTCTCAAAGCAAATCTGTGTACATATAGAGTATAAAATAAATAAATCATTTGCTGTCTGAAGCTGAAAATATTGTACATTTATGCTCACTGTGAAAAAATGTAAAAAAAAAAGAAAAAAGAAAAGAAGTATAAGCAAACAGAATAAGGCCAAAAATGAGATAAGACCTGCACTTCCTCTGACCACAATTCATTAAAATTCACAGATTCACTGGAGAAACAGTCTTGCTAATTGCTGGATTACCAAAATCCATCCATCCATCCATCGAGTTCTGCGTATCCAATACAGTGATTGGGGGGTGGGAGCAGGTGCCTATCCCCAGTTGCCTTAGGGAAAGAGGCAGGGTACACCCTGGACAGGTCACCAGTCTGTGCCAATTACCAAAATCCATCAATAATTAAGCTACACAAGGTTCCTCTCCCACCAGGTCAGTACAGGTAAACACATTTCCTCCTACAGAGACTTTACCTGTGACTTGCACATCAGTATTAGTGCTGCTTAGACAGCATGTAGGTGTGTTAATGTGCAAGACCTATAACACACCTTTATTTAGGACATCTAGAATAACTGAATCACTAATTATAATTTTTTATTTGAGCAGTTATTTTGAAAATCCTATATAAATGTATGAGGAAACAGCCATGGTCATGGAGACATAAACACAGTGGTTCAGAGATGATCCTGTACAAGTCTCCCTTAAATCGAGGGATTGTTGGTGCTCTGGTGTGGTATTACTTTGGGCCATCTTTTTTCCTCAGAGGGACAAAAAGTAACTGTTTATATCATAAGATTTGCCAGTTAGTCAATTAACCTTTAAGCTGAACTAAAGTTTACTTTTAAAATGATTAACTGTGCATCTGTCCATCCATCCTTCCATCCATCCTCCCTCTGCTACTTATCCAAGTCTACGCTGTGGGAGGAAGCAGTCCAAGCAGGGAAGCCCAAGCTTCCCTCTCCTTAGCCAGCTCATCTGAGGGGACATTGAGGCATTCCCAAAGAAGCTGAGAGATAAAATCTCTCTAGCCATTCCTGAGCCCTGGGACCCCGTCCCGGTAGGACGTGCCTGAAATACCACTCTTAGGAAGTTCCCAGGAGGCATCCCAATCAGATACCAGAACCACCTCAACTGGGTCCCTGCATAAATTACCACCTTATTGAGGGGGAGGGATTTGTGTGCCCTAGTGATCCTAGTGAGATGGAATGACCCAGGACTGGGTTACTCTGCCCAGGATAGAGTTACCAGGGCCCCACCGGTACAGCTAGGCCTGTGGAGGTGGCTCGAGGGCAATCAGACCATACCTGAGCCCTTATCTGTCTTTTAGCTCAACATCACTCCAGACTGAAATATCACAAGATAACTCTGTCATTTTGTGATACCTTGACGTTTCATCTAAAACAATAATTTTTACGGTCCAATACTTTGTTTTGTTTTTTATCAAATACGTGCAAATCTAATGACATTCCAATCATCATCACTTGCAGTGAAAATCATACATTGCCAAAATAATTTTATTCGGTATGATGCGTTACATTGTCACCATGAACTCATAAATATATTTCTTCTATTCTCACACAATGGTAATTCAATAACACAGAGACTCAAATGCACTGAAAAACACCAGTGTACTCTGGTATTCACATTTAAATAATGCACAGCACCACACATGAACACTACACACAAGTATTTACTGCCTTCTCATTGCTCAGTCCTTAGAATTCTTCAGCTTGCCACAACAGATGGTTGATGTTGACAAGGAGGGAAAGATAGTTGTCTGCGTGTGTGTGTGTGTGTGTGTGCGTGCGTGCACGTGCTTGCGTGCGAGAGCTTGTGTGTATTTTAGCCTTATCATTACCTGTCCCCAGAGGTGAGCCTGGCAGTCAGACAGTGTAACAGAGGCAACGACAACAGGATCTCTCCACCAAGCCTCTGTCAAGCATGATTGGACAGGATGTGGTAAGTGGTGCTAAGGCTCCAGGGATGCACTCATATATACACACACACACAGACACAAACACACAAACACGCACAGGGGAGGATAGTGGGTCTTTATGAGTGCATGTGATGTGTCTGTTTGTGTATCACACTGTCGTTGTTGCACTTGCCGGTGCAACTTTACACTCTCACTCGGGCTCTGACAACAAGACAGATGAGTCTGACTGCACTGACAATCACTACCACCCTCCCAACAACAGTGTGCATCTCTGACACACAACTTCTCAGGGATTGCCCCGTACCATCTTTCAAAAGCCCAACAGACCTGTGATCAGTCCAAACTCATCATCACTCACATCAATCAGTCCATTTGCTGGCCATGCACCATTGACTTGATAGTGTCATAACATACCACTTTTCCCTTGAGCTAGTCAATAGCCTACATGGTGCCGTGTTATGCTATGGATTTCCATGCTGTAGATTCCAGTCTGCAAAACAATTTTATCTTACAATGAGTTACCCTTAACCTACAGTTTCTGCTGACACCTGCTCTTTTTGTATGAATTTGCTTAGCTTTCAGTTATGCAGCATGTATAGTTCATGCATAGTTGAAGACTCAACTATTGTAGGAGCAGTATTAATATAGGATGCTCAAAGAGGATGTGAGCTGTCAATATGCAAGCAACCTGCAAATAAAACTTAAAAGGTACAGGAACAAGGACAGGTAATGCCAAGCTTTGAATGTGCATTTTTTAAATTTACAAATCTCTATTCAAGTATCCTCTCTGGCTTCACACTCTTGAGCAGAAACAAATTATTTCTGCTGATAGTAAAGAGCAGGTTGCAATAGTTAAAACTGAGCCAAACTGCTGCCACAGCTGTTACTCCATTCTAACTATTATTACATTGCAAATAAAGGGAAGATAGGATGTTAAAGAAAGTATGAAAGCGCTGCAACTCCATGCATGAATATATCATACAAATGGTGATGCTTTGTGACTGTGACTGATGCCTAAGCTATTAAATTTACTTCATTTATTACACTTTTTGTGTTGCTGCAGAAAGCATTTGTCAAACAAAAGTTAAAAAAATAGTTTGGCTAAAGGGCAATATATACTAAATAGCCATGTAATAATGCTGGTTATGCTAATTAGCCATGTGCAGCTGTGGTAGTTAATGTGTGATTAAAACACGGTAGCCTTTTGAGTGCTGTTTAAAGATTGTCCAACTCTAAAGCCACTGAACTAATGCGGCTTATTTTTATACAAATAAAGTCTATTTATACAAAACTACTGTGGCTGAAAAATGTGCAGCCACAGAGTGAGGAGTGGAGCTGCTGCTGCTCTGCTAGCATGCTGCCAAATCTGTGCAGATAAAAACAAAAATCCCAGAGTTTATTACCAATGAGTCAACAAAATCCTCAGGCAAACAACCAGGAGAGACCGGTTTTGGTTAAAATGTCAACATTAAATCTTGGCAAAATTTTTGGGTAATCCCAGGGAAATTCCAGCATGAAGAAACCTCTACAGTCACCCACCCCCCTGAAGCTAAATCTGAGCTAAATGTATTTTTTTCCCTTGCAAGTGCTTGATGCATGAAGGGTTTTCTATTTAAAGAAATTTGTCATTGTTAGCATTCACCTCACTCCCTACCCCAGTGTTTCCCAAGTCACTAGCTTCCTTTAACTTTCAAATTATCCCAGCATTAGAGTAGAAAGTGCTGCTTTTAAGGTACACACAGGCCCGATGCTACTCTTATACTGCAGTATTCTCTTTCATTACAGTAAATACTACTAAAATTAACTTTGAATTAAATAAATTCACATTCAGTCCGATGATCATCAAAGCCGGAACATTTAATGTCTTACACACCTCTTGCAAACTATCCTTGCCGACATGTTTCCTTAAGTATTGAAGGTGTTCAGCTGACAGAGTGACCGATATTGAAACATGGTTGCTACCATTGCTGTAATGACTTTCACCGAGTGGACACCCAGCTAGCAGACTTGATTGGCTCGGGCTGACCTGAAAACGCTCCTACCTGCACCCCTACAGCACTGAGCAGAGCTCAATCAGCATACAGTTCTCAGTCACACTGGAGCGTAGCTTCAGTTAGTGAGCTCTCACTGTAGTGGCAGTAAAAGATACATTGACAGTCTCCATAGCTGGCTGCATTAATCCTTGCTGGAAGTTAAAATAGGAAACTGCCATTTGGGTGTGTAGGAAGGACTGAGGAAAAGGACCAGTAAATATGATCTAAAACTAATTTACCTTGATGCTTTAGCAGCAGAATTTATGATTTAATTTTCATGCAGATTTCCCAAGATAAGACTGAGGGGGGAAAAAGAGAACGGAGTTGTAACGCTCAGATGCACGCAGATGTGATTGTTTACATTCCATACTGCATGCTTAGTGCATATCTGACTTCTCACTAAGAATAGCAGCAGATATACAGATACGGGGTAACATTACTGTGACAACGGGTGCGGAAACTAAGGTGTGTGTGGGGGCTGAGAAACCTGTCAATGTGTTAATTTCTGCTCATCCGAACACTTAATCACAACAGTAATCTGCCGTGTTGCGTTAATTCTGCTAACTTAAAAGCGATCACATCCTGCTGCTCCTTTTCACACAGAGCTCTGCATAGGTGAATCCCTCATCACCACAGGTAGCTGTTTCAGCATGCAGCACTGCTATTTTTCTCCTCTTACTTCATGTACACAATGCACCCGTCTTAACAGGGATCAGGAGAAGTGGTAAAAGAAGATAAACAACAAGCTGATTAGCTGCGAGCAAAAAATTCCAACATGCATTGCACACTTCAAAAATCTAATTCCACTTGCTCGTGGCATTGCAAGTTTCCCCAACCGTGTTATTAACTCCTGACAGTTATTAACTCATTAGTCTTCCTGATATCAAGGTGCATCTTCTAGGGACAGATAAAGGTGTTCATTCAGTGTCTTAGCAGCCAACATAGTTTCCCCTTTTCTTCTGTAAACTTTACTGTGTACAATTGAATGCAACTTAATGAATGCCTTAACCCAGGTGAGACACTCTGAAAATGTGCATCATTATTCTTTACTAGCATCTTATCCGCAGGGGCCACAACAGCCAAAGGATGTTGTCCTAATGCCACTCTTACATTAACCATAATGCTCTGCTCTAAGCACAATTCATCACATCTCTTGCAACATAACACTGCTGTACTTTCGCTAATATTCTTCTTTGTGTTTTGTGGACATCCTAATTATGTCCTACAGGGCACACCTGATTGCTGATGGCAAGCTAATCCAATCCTCACCTCAGAGACTAATAAAAGCCCTGTTACTCTGTTTGTGTGCACGAGTGGAAAACAGGATAAAGCCCCAGGATTTTACCTGACATGAAAAATTAAAGACATATTACATTATGTGGGAAATTAAGTACTTAAATCCATAAACAGTACTCCGGTTTGCAAAAAGAATCAAGATCCACATTTTTTAATTACAGAGAAGAACATGGTGAAAGCTAACAGCCCAGACAAGACATCCCAAGAGAAAGAGAGAACACCTTTAGAGTTGTGGCATTAGTGAAGCAGCAGAGCACTGCAAAAGAGAACTTGATGTATTATTCAGAAAGGCCACGGACATCTTTTGGAGCTCGACCATGCATGTAAGCCAGTCATTGACCCTGTTTCGTGACTGGAGGCAGAAAGAAGCTAAACAAAGCGCAACTTATTACTGTTTTATTGGAATGTAGCAATGAGGTGGCTGCATTCCAGTGAGGAAGTTTAATTGCTGGCAGCATTTCAACTTGCTCCTCTTTTTTAAAAGGATACAATAGGATATAATAGGATACAATAGAAATTATACATTATGTTTAAGGATGTAAAAGCCAATCAGCAATGCTGTGTTTACAGGTTGCTGTGATTTATTAAAACGTGTAAACATACATGTGTTCGACTTTGTGTATTTTCTACGCAGGTATGCTTTCACTGCACTGGCAATGTGTATGGCATCATTGTTATGCTGAAAAATGACACTGTTACCAGTTAGATGGTTTCCTAGTAACAAAGTGCCTAAAGATGCTATTTAAAATAGGTTCTTTGCTATATTTTCTGTTATTTGTAGACACAACACCTGTTCATCCCTTAAGAAAGGTGCCTTTTTTAATGCTTGGATACAGGTAATCACAGGTAAGCGCTGAACTTCACTCAAAGAATGTCACTCACCAAGACTGAACCCCACAGCACACACACACAATAAAGTGGTCCAGTTTAATGACACACCTCATGTAACTACAGTATGCAAGTAAATGCACCCCGCTCTCCACGGCAGCCAAAGGATGTAAATATGTTTATCATGCTGTAGAAGTTGGACACTCTAAAGCCGGACTTCCGCATTGGCTTCATTTTTCAGCTTCCGAGGCTGCCCGTTGTACCAAACCTCAAACACCAAGGGTTTCTCCCTATGAACAAAGGTTTTGTTTACAGCTGCGTTTGAGCAAAAACCTTCAGCGACCCTCAAGTACACCGCTCATGTAAACAAACGCTGCTCAGACTCTCAAAGTGTAGACTACCCTATCATTTTAATGGGATGTTATTCATCCTTGAATCATATTTGGGTTTATGAATGCTAATTATTTTTTTGTTGTGAAAAATACACCCAATACCGAACAAGAACACAGCGAGTTATGTGTTGACCATTTATGAATACGGGGAGCACAACTACATTAAGCACAAGGACAACAGAGAAAAGGTTCTTCTTACAAAACAAGACTAAAAAGTACAGAACACACAAGCTGGTAATTCTGATTTTAAAGGACGAAGAGAGACCTTTTCAAAAGTGCGCGAAGTAATTTCCGCATACGCAGCACAACCATGAACTTTCCCAGACAGTTCTCAAAGGGGGTGCATGTGAGAAAGCAAATATCCTACATGATCTGATTCTCTCCAATCAGCTCCCTTTGTGCAAGTGAGCTGATTGGAGGGAAATCACAGTTAGCAAGTGCTTATTATGGTGTCCTTCCTTCAGCCTCCTGCGCGCTATAAAGTCTAAAGTGGGTGGGTATGTCTACAGGCAACCTACTGTATCCATGGGGTTCCCCACCTTTCACCCTAAGGCAGCTGGGATAGACTTCAGCCCTCCTGTGACCCTAAACTGGATAAGCAGTTAAAAAACTAGATGGATGGATGTGTTAAAGAAGTTGTCAAAAGACACATTTATACATCTTTTCCACTTTTGTCTGAGGATGAGCTCTACACTTAGAAGCACTAAAGCCTGCAGGTCTGGATGACAACCTCAGAACACAGAATGGGCAAAGTACTTCCTTTTCATGTGTTGTTCTCATAGAAACATTGTTGCCATGTGAGACACAAACAGATTAAGACAAATGCCCTCAAACCTAAACGTGTTTAGCAGCTTCGCCCGAGAGAGAGCGACACAGAGAGAAAAGTTACTTGTGATAATTACGATAAGGCCACAATCTGAGATCAGACCCACACACAAAAGGCAAATCCTACTATGTTACATTTATCCAGCTGAACAGGAGAGCGTCGTGTTAACGATTACACGTCTTATATAATAAAAGATCTGGAATGCATTCTGTAACTAGACCCGAGATGAAAACAGGCTCTGAGATGGAAAAAAAAAAGGAAGATATGTGTAAAATCAGCTGAGAACATCTGGCTACTAAGATGTGCAAATTAACTTAATAGTTGCTTTTACACCATTTCATCTCAAATCATCACGTTCTTAGAATATTTTCAGCTCAGCCTCCTGTGATGTGCATGTCTGTAGAGTAGGTCTCAAAAATGAAAAATGTGCTTATATTTAACAAAATTATTTTCTCAGTTATAAATGATGTACATATGGAAAAGATACTTGTTATATTTGCTCAATCCAGCATGAAAGCTAAATGCAAATAGCATTTATTTATTATATCGAGTCACATTTGGCCTTTGATGTCTCCTCCAAGGTGAATAGATCAGGCCTAGGTAACCCGAGGTTCTTGTTCTTCACCTTCAGCTCCTTTCTGCAAACCAAAAACTTCTATTTTAGCCCATAAAATATGGTTTGAACTGCCTTATGACTTGTTCATGCAATCTTTTCTGAACCTGCAGCCAGCACCAATCTTTCTGCAGTAAGTTTCTCCCTGTGTCCTTGCCGTGCACACTGTTACTGCTCTCCTGATGAGATTACCACAGATTCCTTCGTGACCTCGTAGACTATTCCTCACCTCCACTTATCTTTATTGGTCAGCCATTCCTGGAGAGGCCATTGATATTCCTGTATTTCCTTAGTTTTGTGCACAGTGTGAAACTCAAAAAGGAGGATCTGCACTCACTCGTCTGCCTGCATTTCTGGCTGTTCAGGCTGTTCCTTTACATCACTCACACTTTTCCACGCTGTCCAACTCGAGTCTGTCGTCATCACTCTGGCCCACCTTCTGCGAGCCAATCAGCCTCTCTTCAGTGTACTTTTTAATCATTCTGCCTTTCAGACTCTTATTTGTGCAACCCGCGTCCTCCCCATCTCCATCTCCATCTCCTCCTGGTCAGGAAGAGATCTTCATTCAAGTCTCCACCTGCTTCATTCCCACCAGCACCAGCACCAAGATCCTGATTAAAAACCCCAGTAAAACCTAAACGCTGTGTGATACTGATTCATTTTCTCTACAACGAAATGCTTTAGGTCATATCAATGCCAAAACACAGATATTTCAGACGCTACTTGATAAGCAAACAGCTTACTACAGAAGGTAAAAAAACTTTTTAAATGCAGTCATATTACTATATAACATCAGAACAAGTGGACTGAACTGTGCTCTCTGACTCGCTCCACTCAGTAAAGAATCTACTGAGACAGATTATAGGAGTTTATGTGCCTCCGCTTGAAAGTGAAAAATATTTATTACTCAGCAAACAGCTGCAAGGGCACTGCAAAAGTGAATTTTCCCTCCATAATATTTACTTAATGTACATATCAGTCATATTAAAAACAGCTCGACACTGTAAACAACAGATCGAGCAAACACGAGCACAGCTATGGGAAAATATCAATCACTTGGAAAATTGCTGGAGGATATAAATATTTCATGAAAAAAAAAAGTTAACATATTAGTTCGGTATAGGCTTGGCTGCCTTTTGAATAAATCCCCGGGGTGACGATGAATGCACACACACACACACACGCCCATATATACACTTATGCAAGCACACAAGCTAAGACTTTGATCCAAAGCCTCTTACAGGGTTTCACTGATTTTTCACCCCAAAATGAGATCCCACAGATCCCGGTCCCAGCGCACAACACAAGACACGGAGAGTCATTAGCTGCCGAGATCAAACCCACAGACAGCCAGAGGAGTGCGTCTGTGACATAAGAGCCGCACATCCAGAGGACAAAGCTGACAAGAATGAGATGAGTTTAAAGCAGGGGCGAGCTCGGAAATTCTATTTGACTTGCGCTCTTTTTAAATGTGTGTTCTGGCTACTGCATATATTGCAATCCAAACATTTCTTCAACAAACTATAGAGCCTGTGGACCGCATAATCACAGCCTCATGTGGATCCAGGGAAGCCACTACACTCGCTCAAACAATCCACGGCACTTCCCACGCAAAAAAAAAAAAGCTCTGTAGTAATCCTTGGTGGGGGGTGGGGCGTGGGGGTCTCTGCTGTTTCACTGACCTTATCATGCTTTATGATATTTTTCATTTTCTCTGACACGACTATAATGTTGAAATAGGGACTCTGAGATTTGCTCTAATATTTATAAAATATCTCTTCCAAATCCAATTTAGTCCACTCAGTGTAGCACAAATTGGATAATAAATATTGCATACTTAAATGTCTGCTTTGCGGAGAGAAAAAAAAAAGATATGTAATTCAAAGGTTAAACTGAAAATATAGTGCAATTTACTTTTATTTAAGAAACTAGGAAGAACAGCAGAGGTTCCATTTGTGTAAATGCCACAGACATTAAAAATAAAATTACCAATCCTCTTCTTTTACGATTATCTCCTCAAATGCATGTTGGGGTCCATAAACGGCCAGGGAAATGATCCCAAAGTGACACAATCCAAACAGTGCACTATTACAGAAAAACGGACTAATCGGTAACCAAAAGCCCTGCTGATTAATTTCTGTCAATTGAATAATTTAATTTTTTTTAAATAAAAAAAATAACAGGACATAAAAAGTCCCAGTTAGATTTATAATTATCAGAGAGGGCATGATTGACTGTAATATTCGGTTGGGAAAAAAAAGTGTGTGCAAGGCTCAATCCAATTTAGTCTGATCCAGCATCTAATATAATCCCATGTTCATATCTGTGGTATCATGCCAAATATATTGGACTGATACTTTGTTGCATTACTGCAAGTACAGCATCCCTAAGTTATTATACATTAGTTGCTGCTAGTTGGGTTCAAGGCTGAAGCAGCTGGAGCAATACTTGTAAATGAAAGCCTTTGAATTATGAATAACACTGGTATAACTGGAATAACACTGACTGCTATAACTGTAACACACCCCCTTAAAGCCAAGCTGGACCACTGACAAACACAGCAGGATCACAACACAAACATCACAAAAACATGTG
>VOQJ01005088.1:16492-43276 GCA_015052665.1 Apistogramma diplotaenia
AAAACCGAAAAAAAAAATTTCTTTTAAAAAACCCAAACCCTGTGCAACCCCCCCCCCCTTTTTTTTTCTTTTTTTTAAATTTATGTGGCACTGGCCAAGCTACATGTTCTTTTGTTATTTCTCCTCGCTCAGAGGAAAATGCAGAAGAGAAAACTTGAGTCGGTTTTTACGTTTTCAGTTTTCTTTTTCAGTTTTCTGACCGTGTGTCTAACATAAATATAAATGAGGGAGTTCTTTAGCGTTTCTATATTCATAGAGAAATCCGTCCAGATAATTCTCTGAGGTGATATTAAATGTCCTTTCCTTCAGACTCCACTGGAGTAATCCCAGTGGAAAAAATAATGCCAGTGAAATTGAAATAATGTCCACACGGTGATTGATGACTAACCCATTCATGCATTTATATTGAAAAATGATTCGACACTCTCGTTTGGGGAGGTGGGATGTCCTCTTTTTAGCCACCAATCTCCGTCCATTTTCCTCCGGTTCTGGGTTTTTATTGCTTCTTAGCGAGTCTTCAAAGAGCCCATAGCCTGTAATTAGGGGGCGGGCCCCGAGTGCCTCAAAACACTTCCCCGCGTTAGTGCCCAACTTCTTCCAAACTGTCCCGGGACTCTGAGCTGCGCTGCTCCCACTACCCTCAGCTTCCTAAGGATTTTGTTTCTCAGGGATGGCCGCATCTATTCTGGAGGTAGGGAATGTGATTGTAAGTAGTTTTCATTTTTCTCCTTCTTCTTAATACAAACTTTTGATGATACGCTACGAAACAGCAGCAAGTTATCAGAAAGTGTTGCAGTTATTAAGGAAGACACTTTAAGTAATTTAGTTTAAAGGCGTTTGGAGTGTTATAGGTTATCATACATACTTGAGAAAACAGCAACAAGAACAACAACAAAAAAAATCCAAAAACGATAGTGATAAAAGAGATTTAAAAGTTTGAGGTTGAGCTGCTGAAAGTGCCATCTATTATTTATTTACATTTCCTTAAGACATGATTATTGTCAGGGGTGCAAGACATGAGGGTAAAAGGTGCTGTAGGAGTAGCAGGCTCATTTTAAAGGCTGTCACGAATTATTAATGTGAAAACAGAGGAAAATCTACAGGATGCAAAGGACTGAACCAGGGCTTGTATGAGAGAAAGTGGTAACCACTAATCACCTCTGAATTGGGAGTGAGCCAACATGCAAATACTTTACATCTAAACTTTATGCTACAAAGTTAGCAGGATATTCGAGAAGATTGAAAATGAAAGAATGGAATGTTTACATATTTCATCAAAAATAGAAGAATATAATAGTATTGTTTCATTACCTATATCCACGGGCATACTGAGCATACAGCAGAAAGAAAGACATAATGTCTCAGAAATGTTCTGCTATAGTGTTAATTACTCGCCACGTGGGAACCTAAAATTCAAAAAGTGGCAAATGTTTTGTTTTCGAGATGTGCTCTTGAACCATTCGCAATGAAATAACGTCACAAACAAGAACAATCTTAAATGTTGTGGTTACTGCTCCGCAAGATATTTAATATATATCTATATGCTGAGAACTGTACTGTCTGTATTGTAAAAAGAAAAAAAAAATTAAAAACCAAGCATAAATGTAAACTTAAGAATAGCTGCTCAAAGGTTGTTTAAGCAAAACAAAAATTGAGGGAATTCCTCCTTTGCTGAGCAGAGCAGAAACTTTGCAAATACAAACATACCCTGCTTAAAATGGCCTTAACCACTTAGAAAACAGAGAGCAGGAAAAGCCAGTAGTGGCAGTCAGACATAAGTTTTTTATTAGAGTTGACACTGACAGAAGCAGCAACAGCAAGCAGCCATTTCCTGCAGACAGTCTTATTTTCTCCCGTGTCTCCTCCTCCCCAGGAAGACGCACGCTATGGCTCCAGTCCTCTGGCTATGTTAACAGCTACCTGTAACAAGTTTGGCAGCACCAGCCCTGTCAGGGATTCAGCTACACCCGGTAAGACTGGTAGCACTTCTCCAGTAAAGAAGCCCTACAACATGACCTCTGACCTTCAGACCACTAAGAACGGGCGAACCACAGACAGCACTGGCCTGGCAGACTCCTACACTGGCTCCTTCACTACAGCTGGAGGAGGAGGTGGCGGCCTGCTTACACCCACTGGAAGTCCCCCTCCTTCAACCGGAGGCTATGCCACAGAGTATAACCCTTTTTCCCACTCCTTCCAGACTTCCGTCTCACAGGACCCATCTCTTTTAGTGTCCAAGGCCCATGCTACAGCTGACTGTCTCACCAGTGTGTATACTTCGCTGGATATGACACACCCTTACGGCTCCTGGTATAAGGCTGGTATCCATCCTGGCATAACTGCTGCTCCAGCTAATGCTACATCTTCCTGGTGGGATGTCCATCCTAACTCCAACTGGCTGTCAGCAACTCAGCCCCAAGCGGACGGAGGTCTGCAGGCTTCTCTGCAGCCTGTAGCACCACAGGCGTCTCTTAGCCCACAGCTGCCTAGTTACAGCACAGATTTTACACCACTTAACCCAGCCCCTTACCCTTCAGTGGGACTGGGCTCCTCCTCACATCTCCTCCAACCTTCCCAACACATGTTGCCCCAGGACATGTACAAGCCCAAACCTGTGCCAAGTGCAGGGCTAATTGAGAATCCCATGGGCCTAAAGCCTGCTAGGGGATCAGGGGGCTACAGTGGAGGGGGTACACCCACTAGGTCTTCATGTGACTGCCCCAACTGCCAGGAGCTGGAGAGACTGGGAGCCTCTGCTGCATCCCTGAGGAAGAAACCAGTCCACAGCTGCCACATCCCAGGTTGTGGGAAAGTCTATGGCAAGGCCTCCCACCTAAAAGCCCACCTGCGCTGGCACACCGGTGAACGGCCCTTTGTTTGCAACTGGTTGTTCTGCGGGAAGCGTTTCACCCGCTCTGATGAACTGGAGAGGCATGTGCGCACCCACACGCGGGAGAAGAAGTTCACCTGTCTACTGTGCAACAAGCGTTTCACACGCAGTGACCACCTCTCAAAGCATCAGAAGACCCATGCAGATTCTGCAATGCAGGGTAAAGCTGTAGCTGTGGAGGGAGACACAGATTCTCGGAGTGAGGAGACCACAGAGCTCAACTCCAGCGCTGTACCGACCAATCCCGTCGCTGACCAAATCACCAACGGAGATGAGAAGACTGGCACCACTAATGGAGTGGAGAACAGCAGTGGATTGTTGGAGATCTGACTTAAGTCTTGAAATTATAGATTTTTTTATAGGAAAAAAAATCACCTTGCAAATACAAAACTGTATTTTGTTTCAAGACATACAAAGGATGTCAGACAATGTTTGAAAAGACTTGATATGATGAAGGACTGATTAAAGGTAGAAATCAGTTCATATTTCTCTGGACCACACACACACACACACACACCACACATCCATACATATACAAGCAAATATGAGCAAGCCTGCAAACATACTGCGATTCACAAATATATGCAGACACACACGCACAAATATGAACAACCAAGATGTAAATGAACACAATATGCACATGTGCACAGAAATAAGTAAGAGAAAATGTGCAAGCATACATAATGCATGCATGCAAGGCAAAAGTACGTCTACTCGGAAATGCATACAAGTAAACATGCTCATGCACAAATTTTGTAGCCTACACACATTTTCTGCCTTTTAAATGAGACAAACCACTGGGGAAATTTAATCTGCAGAAGCAGAGGGAAAAGAGCTCTGAAGCCGCAAAAGGAAAGTAGTTTTGAAAAGAGACTTATGGTCAGGATGATGGAGTCAATGAAGCATTGCATGCCTAGAGAAAAATTTGATTTACAGCTGTACTTTGATACTTATTCATTATTCTTGAAACAATCAATGGACAGTACAACTCACAGCTTCTTGTTGCCAAAGACATTCTGTTGTAAAAGGTAATGCATTTCACCTTTGTTTGCTGTTTGCTTCTTACCGTGCCTAATTTAATTTCATATTTACTTAAATAATCTAATTTATGTCTTAAATTATACACATGAAAGATTATCTTGCACCTCCAGGAAATACCTGGGGGAAAAAATGAATGCAAGATGGTTGAAGCCGGCCAAAAAGAAAATGAAATACATTAAATTAAGACTTTTTTTCTTATTTATTAGCTACAAGGAAATGTTTGGTGGTTGTTTTGAAAAGTTTTATTTATAAACCTTGAAGTTAAATGTGCCTGTAAACTAATTCTTATATAATCTTTTAATTGTGAAGTCTTCCACACCTGGCAAAATAATGATTAATAAGGGCTTTCTTCCTTGTTTGTGCATACTATATATTGATAACAGTATATAGATATGTATATAGGTGTATTTTTTTATGTATTTTCTATGTTTTGTATAACTTTCCACAAGAAATGTTGTCTAGGATGCTTCAGTTAAAAAACAAAAAAAGAACTTACAGTTAAAGCTTAATTTTTTTGTCGTTATGGCAGAATTGAAGTTCCAGTGTTTGCTGACTTGTTGCGAAATGAGTGTAAAAGATACTGTAAATACTGTACCGATAAAGCATGCAACCTCATAAAGGTATACATGTTGTAAGATTCATGGTGTGGAATCATGACAATTTTGGTGCTTTTAAGAGTAAAAAAAATTTTTAATGAGTTTTTTTCTTGCTTGTATTATTCTGATACAATTTCTTCAGAGAGGAAGGGTTGACTTGAACACACACATAAAAAGAAACAGTTGTTCCTTGAGACGTCACTGTATCATTTTATCACACTTCATCTCCTTCTCTCGCCTCACTTAACATCGTTCTTTTCATATCTTACTATATTTCCACCCCAGCCTGGCTAACCAAATACTTTCATTATCTTTTGCAGCACAAACAAAGCTGTTCACTGAATTGAAGTCTTAACTCCACACAATGACCCCCTTTCAGAGATCCACTGTAGTTACACTCAAGACAATTACTCCACTCTCCAGCTCGAGAGGGGTAATTACTGAGAGTGATGCTCCAGTAGAGTCAGTAGAGAGGAGAAGAGGGGATTAGGACAGGGGAGCTGTGGTTGTATTGTTTATCCAGGGAGGCGGTCAAACAACGGAGCCCAATTAAGGCAGGATGCAGGACGAAAGACATGATGTGGAGATCCAAATGCTGAGAAGAAGTTGAGCTGGTCATCAAGCATCTTTTAAAGCATACATCTTTTTCTCTGACACTATACACAGTATTTTCTGGGGTTAGAGAAAGAGTTAAAATGACTACAAGTGGCACTTGTTTGTCTTTTAATCACTTTCTTGTCAGGTTACTCTGGCTTTCACAGACTAATAAAAATACTTTAGGAGGGTGGATTTCCCACTAGGCTTTAAAAGGCCGATAGCCTGAGGATAGACTAAATGAGGTCTCATATATGTCTCAGTATGATGGTACGTAATAACAAGGTAGACAAGCACATATGACAAATTTCGAGATATGGTCATGTCCTTTCAAACTCTCTTTAAAAATTGCATTACTTAAACAAGTGAATCAAAGATAAATGCATTAGGAAACAAAACTCTGGCTTTATAAAAGTAAGGATTTCCATGACAGAAGTGGAGACTTGCACTGCTTGAACCCCACTGAATCTACCTACTCTACTATTGCAACATTTACACTTCCCGAGCTGCATGGTTCCAATTTAGGGCTTCTAATGAGCTGTAGTTGAGGTCAATTTATATAAAACGTCCCGGGGCCGACTCTGTCATCAGGGACCGACATGTTTATGGTGGTCTGAAGTGGGCACACGGTCGAGTCCACAACATAAAAGGCAAACATGGAGAATGAGGTATGGGTAGGGTGTGTCAGGCAGTGAGTGAGGGTGGGGGGTTAAGAACGGTCCGTGGCTTTTAAAAACCTCCTCTGCTACTGGTATTTTCACTGCCTCTGCAGTGGCGTTGGTATACTGTATCCTTAACTTTATTTTTACTTCTTTTATTTAGAAAGCCAGGAACATTAAGTGTTTCTTCCAATAATGGCGTCAAAAGAAAATATACGTGCAATGACACATGGAGGCAAAAAAAGCAGAAGCTGGGCAATATGTTCCATATGGTTTGCCCAGTAGTGCCCATTTACTCCATTTACAAAATCAAAAGCAGACTTAATAGGACTAAAAAGGCTATTCGAGAGGATTATAGACACACCTGCTTAAACCATCACACAACCCATTTCCGATCGAACAAAAACAAAGAAGCAATTTTAGAACATTTTCTTGCCCGGTGTTTTGTTAAGCCCGTAGACTTGATGAGTTACACAAACCCGTGCTTAATGAATTACTCATGGGAGAGCGTCCAATTCCAGCTCATTAGGAAAAAAAGCTCTCATCATGATGTGTTGAACAAAATGCTAATTAACCTCCTTTCCTGCTATTATCCGGTCCTAACTGATTAGTCAGGTAAAACAATGGACTGTGCTCTGACATAGCCACAGGCACAAGTCCCTACCTCCCGCTGCCAATGTGTGCAGGTGGGGGGTTTGTGAGAGGTATGAGGCAGGACAAAAGCACAGGTGTCTGCAGGTGTGCCTGGGCAAAGACTGGGGTGAAATGGGAAGAATGTCAGCATGCCCAGAGGCTCAACAGCCAGGCTGCAAGTAAAAACAAGATAAGACTTTAGTGGCAAAGTGGAATGGTAAACTGACCTGAGTAAACCATAGCATGACCTCGAAGAGCAGAGGAGGTCAAGCTAAATTAAACAAAAGTAAAGGAGGAAAACAAGATAAAGATAACATAACTGTTAAAGATAACAGAGGGCAACAGAGGGCAAGAGGTAAAAAGGTCAAGCTATCTTGCAGATGTACTTTATGCTGAATTGTTTTATCATCTTCAGCAGTTCTTTACATGTCAGGAGAGGAAACTGCACGAAAGATGTGCCTCTGTGATTAAGGAGCTTTGTGGTTTCGCTTTATTTGTGTAGTAAATTCCCCTCAGTTCCAATCCTGTGTCTTACTGCATTACTGTACTACAGTTCACTAGTATCCTGGCGATCAAGGTTCGGCCTTCATTGATTTTGATGAAGTAAGAATAAACCAAGTTCTCCCTTAGTGCCCAACGCACCAAATGCACTGCTAAATAAGGCCATCTTGTTTATAGGAACTGCGGGAGGATTGTGGGTGACTCTGTGCCCCTTTAAAAAGATAATATGCTTCCCATTTAATGGCCTCCGGATGACAAATTGCTTCCAGGGGAAAATTAGGTTAAGAAAACTGCATGTGTGATACGTAAAGACATATCTACTCAATTTGGGATGTTTGACATCCACAATTCAGTTATGAGCAGCAGTGGGTGCAGTCATGATTTTTTGGAGAAAAAAACACATGAATAAAGCGTGCAGTTTGGCTGTTTTGTCTGTCACTAATCACGTACGGCCCATTCCAATCATGACCAAAGATTATCTTCACATTGAGATCCCCGATTTAACTGAATCTATCACGAGAACATATACAGTAAAGCACAATTTACTCTGTTTTTACCACAGTGGAAAGTTTATTTCTTTCACAAGACAAGCAGTCCTATATCTGTTGGAGATGGTTGGAAAACCACTCAGAAAATTGATGGCCCATTATAACCTAATACTATTACAAATATCTACAGCACCATTAAAGTGTTCTTTCCTTTTGAAAATGTTTACTATCGTGATGGTATTCTGACTGACATAGAGCCCAAACCATTCTTGTTTACTTTTTTTAAGTTCAAGCCACTAAATACTTCCTTGGAACATTTAAAGTGAAGGGATTTAAGAGAGACAGTGCAGAAAAGGTAGGGAAAAAAAACACAGTCGGGGAGAACCGCCACTAAAAGTACAGCAGTAAGTGAGAAAAAGAACGGAGCCAAAGAGCAAATGAATCTGGATGTAAATCAACAGAATGAGGAAACTGAAGAAGGAAAAAACAGTCAGGGAGGAAGAAGGGAGGAGGGAGAGAGAGAGAGAGGGAGAGTCATAATGCAAAAAGAGAACTGAGTGATTTGGGTTGGAAGTGGGAGCTCGGAGCCAGGGTTGGCAGGGTTTGGTGGAGGAGTGTGGTGGTTCAGAAGTCCTCCAGCGCGAGGCGCCAGTGTGTCCGGCGGGGGCCCTGACCATGAGCTGCCTCACCCCCCCAGAGCCACGGCCACAAACCCCTTCTCCCCCTTCACCACCACCACCACCCATCCAACCCAAAACCCACTGGCAGGCAGCGCTTCACTGAAGCTGCTGCTGCTGCATGTTTATTTAATATTCTGAAGAAATTGAAATATCTTTGCGGGTTAACGCACATACATACACAATTACATATCACTCACACATACGTACAGGCGCGCATACATTCACACACATTACCACCACAATATATAAATAAATAAAGTAGAGTAATAACGTTCTCCTGATCTGAGGCCAAGAGCGGAGTCAGAGAAAATCTTTTTCAAATGGTGTTTTCAGAAGCGCAGAGGGAGGAGCGCGGATGTCTTCACTGCGTGTTGCCTGAGCATGTCTCAGTCTGACTCCCTCAGTGAAGCAGAGAACCTTAGCGGCAACAAAAAAATACTTGCAATGTGACAGAAATGTAGAAAATTAACCAAAGCAGAATATGTAACTTTGCTGATATACTTGCATGGCAGCTTGTTGATGGTGTGGATTCATTTAAAACTAAAGAACAAATATTCACAAGTCAGGCAATTTAGCAACTCTGAGTGTGTGGTCTGTGGATGAGAACATGTATATGAGGTGTTTGAGAAGTGTTAAATGAACAAATGTGCGTGCCAGCTTTTTTCTGTGTGTGTGCGTCAATGGAAGCGCACACGCACATCCATAATGAGTCCGTGATCATTACAAAGCTATTCCTTCAGACAGAAATCCCTTAAACAGCCTTGGTTTTGGTCTTCATGCTATCCCCCTTCTGTCTCCTCTCTCCTCAACAGCCACCAACCACTGCTGCTGCCAAAAATAACACAGGAGCGCCACTCAAACCCGCGCCTCACCACAGCGCAGCCTGGCCGCAAGAGAAGGATCAAAACACACACAAAAAAGGAAACACATCATATTGTGGAAGGAGGGGAAAAGAGCAGCTTGGGGCTTGAAGATATCTACTGATGATTTTGGCAAGCAAAGAACCACACATACTAATGCACCAGGCCAAGACAGGGAAAAGGAAAGTGTGTTTGTGGATGCGTGTCTATGTGTGCATACAATTTGGATGAAGTATACTGTAACTGCTAAGAGATGGCATTCATCTCTGATCTCATTCAGTCAGTAATTTAACCACAAGCTCAATAAAAAACGCTTACATTATCACATTATAGGTCAATAAATTGGAGCCTTCATCTGATAAATAAAGTCGCGGAGAACAAGACAAATTAATGCTTAAAGTATGAGTAATGAGTAGGAGGGGTGTACTCCGGTCACAGATACTAAAGTTAGTGATAAATCATGCTGCTTGGATTGTAGGTTTAGGAGTTCAAATGGGAGGCAGCTTTACTCATTGTCATGGCCAGTTCACTTTGTGTTGCATTTGGCAAAACAGCCTTATCCACACTGATGCCAGTGGATGAAGCTTTCAGAGCTCCAGTTCCCAGTGGCCAGAAGGGGTTTGCAAGCAGACCATCATGGGATTAATCGTTAAGCCCCAGAATGAAAGAAAATTCGTGGAAAGGTGGAAAATACAAATAAAATAAAAAATAGTTAATGAAAGTGCTGCTACATTATTTGGAAAGGAAGCTGACATTGTGGGTTCAGATGGTTTTATGGGTCTGCATGGTTCGTTTGGGTATTTATGAAGGCACATCAACCCAAACTAAGGAGAGAAACTGGACCTAAATTCAAAGAGATGCCTGGTTGTGATATAAAAATATTCTCCTTGGGTAAACTATTTTTATTTTTATGTTTTTTTTTTAAATATAGTGTTTGCATACTTACCTGGTTTTGACTAATTGAAAATGTTTCCAATTATAAGCAACTTTTCAGAGTTACCTTTTTTTCCATTGGAGAGGTTTGTCTCTGAAAGCTTTCAGAATAAACACCCTGCAGCATTTATGGTTTCAAAACCTTACTCTTAGCCTTAGGTTGGTTAGTCCACTAAACTACAGGAAATTCCCGTGTTGCCACGTTGGTCTGTAGTGGAGATGACAGGTGCTGGACATCCCACAGTGACCCGGCAGGGAAGCGCGTCAGCGCGGGGAAATCAGTGACTAACTGTCGCCCTCTTCTGGTGACATTTAGAGATACCATGGTTCGTTAAGGAGCCAGAACGCAATAAACAAATGTAACTCAAACAACTAACATGATGCAGGGACTTTCCTATTTTCAGTTGTAAGTTGCAGTTTTAAAACTTCAGCTGGAAGACTCATACTGTGAAACTTACCAAAAAATGTCCAAACACATTCTTCTACTGCTAATTAACTAAATGTTATTGTAATGTGTAGGTGTTTGCAAGTATAATAGTATAAAATATGAACGTGCAGTGTTCTTGCAAAAGCCTGCTTAATGTGACAATAAAGCTCTGTCTATGCAATCCATGTTGAGGTCAGGTAGGACTCTCCGTGGACTATGATGTTTGCAGGCGACTTGTGAATGCCAAGTAAATGAGAGTGAGGGTGGGTGATGATGCAAAGAGCAGAGGTAGCAAAGGTAGATGAGTTTAAATGCCTGGAGTCAGCCAACCAGAGCTTGAGTTGGCAGAGTTGAAGATGCTAATATTTTTCACTAGGAGAGACCACGTTGGACAAAATTAGAAATGAGTACATCAGAAGGATGGTACATGGTGAAGTTTGAGAGGCAAATGTGAGATGGTTGGGAAGATTTCAGGGAAGGATTGTGGATGTAGTGAAGGCGGATATGCAGAGGGTTGGTATGACAGAGGCGGATGCTAGGGATAGAGGGAGATGCAGATGAGCCGCTGTGGCGACCTCAAAAGGGAAGAAGAATCGTCCGTGAATTCTCTGAATGTGCGTAAATACCTAAATTGACGCCTGCCGTGTAGCTCTGTCTATGCAATCCATGTTGAGAAATGTTTCACGAAATCTTGATGTGTAAAAGCAAAGCAGAGTTTCGCAGGGGGTTGCGACGTCATATCCCTGCGCCAAATGACTCTGCAGTTGTAGTTTGTCGAGGCGGCAGTGACTGGGGGCTTCATTTCGCAGTCGCCTCATCATTTGTCAGGGGAAATAATAAACAACGTCTAATGAAAGCAAGTGTTTGTTTTGGTGGGGGGGGATTTGCCATCCGAAACCAATCGGTTCTGTCTGTGTGAAATAGGGAATGAACGACGAGACAGCATCGGACAGCTGGAAGAGAAACTCCGGGTGCTCCAGGTAAAGCTAAGCTAGCATAGCACCGGGTCAGTCTACCACACAGCTTCAGAAAAGAAAACTGGGTTTGTCTTTTAGCAGCGTTTCAAAAATGGGGATGTAAACATGGGAACCTAGCTCATAGGATTTTTTTCTTGACAGCTGCACATTTCGAAACAGTTACGCCAGAGTGATGGCACTGGCGCTTCTGCAGACTTTCATCACATGATTCCCTATGTTACTGTATTCAGACTTGCAATAATAAAGCAGCTGCACTGACACGGAAACTCTATGTAATCGAGCCCTTTTCCACAGGGATGACTATCAATGAATCATTAGATCAGGGATTGCTGTTGTGATCTACAGTCAGTTTTTCAGCGCTTTACTATGGACAGTACACTTGCAAGATGTACAGAACATACACCGGATCAAGATGTTGTTTCCTGTGACCCATGGTGTGCAACACAAAAATAAAATAAAACGGCACAGATACAGATATGAAAATAAATATGGAGGATAAAAATGAATTACACACTATATACAATTATTTTTATATGAAAAATATGACGTGTACAAAGCTTATGAAAGCTATATACATTATAGCAGGTCTGTGCACAAAAATATGGAGTATAAATTAATTATTTAAAAAAACTTGTATACATTATTGCAAGTTTGTGTACCGTACAGTGCAGTGAGGAAACTTCAGGAAGGAAAGTAGGTCAATGGCATTTCACAAACCTTCAGAGACATTGAGTGTTGGTTGTTTCATTCAGTTTCTCTGACAGCAGTGATAGTATTACTTCAGGTTCATTTCAAAACCGCTCATAATGTGGGTGCACGGGTCCTTCGTAAAAAAGTTAACAGTTTCTGGACAGTGTCTCATGCAAGGTTTTTCTCTTTTGTAGTATTGAGCAAATGCTGGCTGTGAATCCCGGAAAGACGCCCATCAGTCTGCTGCAGGAGTATGGAACGCGGATAGGCAAGACCCCAGTGTATGACCTGCTGAAGGCCGAGGGACAGGCCCACCAGCCCAACTTCACATTCCGCGTCTCCGTCGGAGAGATCAGCTGCACCGGCCAAGGGCCCAGCAAGAAGGCAGCCAAGCACAAAGCAGCTGAGGCTGCTCTGAAGATGCTAAAGGGAGGCCTCGGGGGTCCTGCCGGAGTTGGTATTGGAGTAGATGGGTTTATTGGGGTTGATGTGTCTCCTGATGCAGATGGGTTGGTTGCCTATTTCTTTTTTTTTTCTTTTTTTAATCAACCCCTTTACAGTTAAAATAAATTAAAAATGTATATTTATCCAGCAGTATGCCTTTGTTGCACAATTTGAAAGCTTACTCTGCTTCAAACATCTAATAAGCAGATAGACCTGACTGATAAGTGGCCTATTTCAACTCTTAGCACATGTAAGTTCGGGGTTTATGTGGTTTCATTATATTTTTTTCTTCTTTTCTTTCTCAACTTCTGTTTAGTTCCCAGTCAGAGATGAAGACCACAGGAAGTTCGCAGCAGTCTGAATGTAACCCCGTAGGGGCTCTGCAGGTAAATAAACCCAGATAACTACCAAGGTTTCATTTTGTTATCATTATTTCTGTACTTTATAGATTTTACAGCTTTTGGTTTCTTTTCTCTTTTATTCGACCAGGAATTGGTGGTTCAGAAAGGATGGCGTTTGCCAGAGTATACAGTCACCCAAGAATCCGGTCCAGCACATCGCAAAGAGTTCACCATGACCTGCAGAGTAGAGAGATTTGTAGAAATTGGTAGGTTGCTTTGTTTCAGTCTCCTGGTGTATGTGTTTGCAGGATGGTTGCCTATATTAAAAGCTGAACATTTATTAACCGTGCCATACATACTTTTTCATAATTTAATCACTAATGAAATCTTATTTAAAGAAAACCGATCAATAAAACTGAGCAAAATCATACCATTGTTATGGCTTTCACATTGGTCAACTAATTTCCTCGACTTACACTCTTCATGCATGAAACCTTTAAAGATATCAAGTGCATCCTGTGACTGCTTATGCAATCTCCTGTTCCTCACCAGGAAGTGGTACATCTAAGAAGCTAGCCAAGAGAAACGCAGCAGCTAAGATGCTATCACGTATACATGATGTGCCTGTAGATATGAGGACCAGCAATGATGCCGATGCAGAAGATGATACATTTACTATGGTGAGAAGCAAACTCCATTACACCCACTAACAATGCTCATTAAAATCCTGGGAGATTATTCAGCAACATTAGAGGAATGATGAGTGCAGAGTTTCAGTGTTTAGTTCGATTCCAAGTAGTAACAAAATATTCACAAACCTTTCCAATTTTTCCGTTATTCCTAAGATGATATTATATTAGCATAAGCCATGCACCATGTACTCTGTTATCACCTTTCTATCTTATGAATATCGCTGGCACATAACAATATTGCCCACTAATCTTTGCAAAACCTTCCTCTGTGTGCAGAACGTGGGCAGCAGAGCTGAGTCGGGCAAAAGCAAAGGCTTCAGTTGCACGTGGGATTCTCTGCGTAACTCTGCTGGTGAGAAGATCCTCCAGCTCCGCAGCCACCCCCTGGGTATGCCCTCTGACTCCAATTTCTGCTCTTTGCTAAGTGAACTGTCTCTGGAACAGCGCTTTGATATCAGCTACCTGGATCTAGGTGAGTTCACAGGCCATACCTCTCAGAGTTCTCTCTCGATATTACTTTCACTACAATGAAAGTAATGCAGTACACTGCATTCTCATTAAAAGGAGTATGGTATTCAGAGGGTAAAGAGAAAGGTGGAGGCATCAACAACACTGCCAGTATGTCTGCATACAAGGGGGCTGTTAAATATAATAATTCAGTTGAGTAGTTGACACTATGCTGCTTAAGATAATCCTTGTTAGGCTGTGTCAGCCTCTTACTGCTTTCACATCTGGTTTACACCATCAGCACAGACTACTTGCAGAGCATAACGGGTAGATTTTGATGTCATGCCAAGAAACAAACAGCAAGCTGTGTTGTGGTCGTTACTGTCACCAGATATTGAGGAAGTAGCATGCAGCTGCTTGTTATCTTGGTTTTGTGTGGAACCATTTTGGATGTGGACAGCTTTTCATAGATAGAGCAGAATTTAAAGTGACAGTTTTACATTTATGAATGGAATTACTGACATTTGTTTATCTCTGCTGTGTTCAGCTGTGTAATCAGCACATATTTTTACATTTTTTTATAGTACCAGAGTTTGTCATGGTCATCATTTTCCTGTCTATAATGTCTATAATTTATGAAATCATAGCAAAAGTGTTCATTTATGTTAATATCGAGAGAACAGCAAGCTAATTATCAATATTCTCATAGTCATATAGCGCAGAAGTAAACAATTTTAAAAAAAAGCTTTATTACACAAGTTTTGTCATGTTACTGTTATGCCTGTATGTAATAGCAGTGAATTACATCAGATGTACAGTATAATATAGCTCATAAGAGATACATTGGATTATAATCTTGTGCTTATTTAGAGTAATGAAAAGAATAAGGCTGAATATAATGTATAGCTACTGTGTGGGTGAAGTAGAACCTTTTACTGAAATGCCATTAAAGTACACTATGTTGGCTCAGTGGTGGAGCGGGCGACCATATACATACGCTGGTAATCGAACCCGCAGTTTACCTCAGCTGTCAATATGCTGGGTGTCCATGTCTCTTTACTCTGAAAGAGGCTGTAAATTTTTATGAAAGAAGCCCAATAGGGGTCAGTGAGTCAGAGAAGCTCACTGCTGACTGATGACGGTGATACAGAGGTGAGGTGTTGAGGATATGCTGAACTTTGCTGTCAGAAAGACTCCTGTTTTAGCCAGTGTTAGCTTCTGTTAGCCAGCGTTAGTGAGACTGTCCTTGAAGTAGACTTTGTTGGACTCTGACACTTAGTGGATAAACACCTTTAATAATGTTGGAAATATCTGCTTTGCTGGGTTTTTTTTGTTTGTTTGATTACATTTTTTTGTTCTATCTGTTCTCAGAGGAGCGTAGTCTCAGTGGCCTATGTCAGTGTCTAGTGGAGCTCTCCACACAGCCAATCACAGTGTGTCACGGCTTCGCATCAAACGTAGACGGTGCTCGAGCCAACGCAGCCCACAATGCACTGCAGTACCTCAAAATTATGGCAGGAGGGAAATGACGAGCCCGTCAGTTCCCCCCTCAGAGACTCAGACTCACCACTACAAAATGCCATCATAAATTTCTACTTTGGATGACAGAGGTATTTTTGTGATGAGCTCAAATAACATGAATTACCTCAAATTTGTAAATGAAGACTGTTTATGCCCCAAGATTCATTCCTGGATTTTTTTTTTATCCAATTGATTATTGCCAGTGAAGATGCTTTTGTCCAAAAGAATCCCTTTGTTTTTTTTACTGTCTTCATATCATCCACTTTGTTTTCATCTGAAATTATAAATGGTGCTATTGCAGTAAGCCCAATGTTGCAAACAACTTGACAAAAATTGATGCAGTGAAAATGAGCAGAGCATGAAAGGAGTTTGAAATAAATTAGATATGGAATCAGCCATTTATTGTTGCCCATTTCCATGCACGGATGTAAAAAAGAGCCCAGCCTTTAATGCTGAAAAATTAAGAAAAAGAGACAGCTGAGTTATTACCAGAAGACAGTTGTCTTAAAGATTGACCATTTCCCACATAACCTTGTTTAAGTGTTGAAAAACATTGGTTTTATTATGAAATAGTGACCCCTATTATGCTCATTTCGATGCTTGTGTTGTTTGGTGGGTTCTACTAAAGTAGGCTTATATGATTTAATGTTCAATAAACACATTAGTTTGCTGTACCACATTTTTTCACCCTCAGTCTGAAACAATACTCTTTCGGTTGTATTCAGGGCCCTCCTTGTTGACTGGTGAGTTGAACTTAAAGCCACCCTAATACTTACAGAGCAGTCAGCTGCTGACAAAAAAGACGAAGACGTGGTTTGCTTCTAACTTTATATCTGAGCGATAATTTCAGAGGTTAATATAGCCGAAATCCCACCGTCTGTATAATGTTATTTTTTTGTCTTGTTTCAGGAATGAGGAGAGGGGTTGTAATGTTGCTGTTATACCATTAGTTGTTTGAAAAATGGCAGTATTTAATCATGTTGACTGCCAACAGAATCAGAAAAAATATGTAAATGAGAACAGTTTTATCAGGAATATGAGAAATTCATTTCCCATACAAGAATTTCTCAACTTTTGGGATAAATTAAGTATATTTTAAAACTGTAGAAGAGAATCAAACTGTTCCCAGCATTAGCCGGATTAGCGTGAGCCACGGTAACATTAAACATACAGGAATTTTCATATTGCCACGTGTCCTGTTGCCATCAAAATAAAAGCATATCATTGGGCCTTCAATCCTTCAGATGCTGGGAGGGGTTAAATACTCTACTACAAGGCAGCTGGCTGCATCTGGATTCAGTAGAGGCAGCTTCTCATTCTTTAAGGATGTGCCAAACTAGCCTCTATGCTGGCATTACGTAGTGACAAATGAATCAGGATGCACCAAAAAAAAAAGTCTGGATTACAAACAATATGCTTCCGAATTATATTTTTGGTAACTTTCCTAATATTTTACATGCACAAAATGCTAACACGTGAGTGAAAACCTGAGAAACAATATTAGGGGTACTTAAATGTAAAACCATTCTGTGCCCTGACTGTTTGGCCTTTTTAAGATTATGACCTCAAAAATTGTGTTTCAAATTTTTTGGAAACTTATGAATTGTCCTCATGTAATTTGACCATGTATCATAGTTTGATTTATTTCTTTATTTTCTTTTAAATTGCAGTGTCTACATTAAGAAATTTGCAAATTCATGTGTGTTGAAATAAAGATACATTTGTTGGCAGAAAAAGATAGTCCAGTGAATGCTGTAACATTAAGCTCATTAAAACCTCTTGCATTTACAGACCAAAGTTATCATCTTATTTAGACTTTCAATATTACCACTAAGTGTTCCACTGCATTCTCCTGTGTTTTTTTGCCATTATCAGTGACACGACTGAAAAGATTCCAGTTAAAAGTTGATACAGCGTAAAGTTTGCACTACTCAAGAAAAAATCTGTTGCACAATGCAGGATGACATTTGTGTATTTTTATTCATGCTGGCATCGAGTTCAAAGTTCTCGATATAAACGTGGCACCATAAAACTGATGTCGATACTGACATCGAACTTGTGAGACTCCTCTACTGTGACAAAAAAATTAAACGGAAGTAAAATGTTAGCTCCATGGTCTTTGCTTTCAATTGTATTACAATCTTTCACCTACATTTTGACTATAGCCATTTAAATAAAATACAGTATACCTCAGACGCACTGATGACAAATACTGCTCTACATGTTGTTTATATGTGCTTTCTGTCATCTGTGTCTGTCTGATGAGGGGCTGACTTCTTCATCCGCATAGCCGCTGCTGTCTGACTGCATACTGTCACCCCGGACCACTTCACCTACACAAGGGAACAAACAGTGAGATATGCACTCTGTATACTGGGAAATGCAGCACAAAGCAGCTGCAGACTGACCCAGAAAGGCACACCTGCATAGCTACTTGTGTATACAGCTGTCAAGCCCTCGTGCGATGCCAAATTCTTTTCTAGGTACAACTACTCATTAACATAATAATAATAATCAGTTAGTTACCTGGCTACAACTCCAATACCCTTAGGCATGTAGGAAAGGTGATTTAAGTGGCTGAGAACCTGCCAAATAGGCTGTTTTGTATATTTTGAGAGTTAATGGAGAAAGGCCCAAATACTGCTGTGAGCAGCAGTTGTCTGTGTGAAAATACCTTGTTGATGTCAGAGGTCAATGGAGAATGACCAGACTGCTTTGAACTGAAAAGAAGGCGACAATAACTCGAATAACAACTAGTTACAACTTAAGTATGCAGAAGAGCATCTCTGAACGCACAAAACATCTCTTTACTTTACTCAAGTGAAGTACAGATACCCGAAGTACAGTAACGAAGTATTTGCACTTCATTACTTCCCACCTCTGGCAGTAATCCACCTTTGGGATGTGTGGAGTGGGAGAATCACATCATGGATGTGTACAATGCTGTTGTGTCAATATGAACCAAAATCTGAGGAATGTTTCTGCCACCTTTTCAAATCTGTCATAAAGAATTAAGGCAGTTCTAAAGGCAAAAGGGGGTCCAACCCAGCAGTGGCAATGTAACTAATTTTGTGACTAGAGAGTCCATATTTTTCTACCTAGGTTAGTTTGAATTACTCAGTTCCTCGTGCACCATGACTGACCTCATTACAAGAACTGCAGTAATCTCAAAGTGAAGTATTACTCTGAGAAACAAAAGAGAATAAGTTTAACGTGACACTTTATGCACACCCAAAGTTTATTCACAAGTAGCTGAAGCCGTGTGATGTGGCAGCACTCTTCGACCTCACACATTTTAATTGTGTGCACCTTTTGGTCAGCAACTTCAAGACCACTGCAAACAGCCAACAGCTATTTTAAAACAGTGACAAGTCAAATTCCTGTAAAGTGTTCACGAAAAAAAAAAAGTCAAGTCACTCAAATAAAATGTAAGTATATAGTACCTTTATGTTGATGCTTTTTTGAAAATGGTGAGGTTGTAGTTCTTGACGTTTCTGACTGTCCAAAATCATCTTCTCCTGCACTGTGCACCTAAAAAGACAAAGGGAACGCCTTTTTAAACTTTTGTATAATTAGGAAAGAATTTTATGAATAATTATACACAAGAGCTGAACAAGTCATTTTCTCATGAGTATCTGTCACTGTGCAGTGTTTGAAGCCAGATGTGAATATAAGAGACTCTTGTGTAATTAGTTATTTAGCCTGTTTTATTGGCATGGCAGATAATAACCAATGCTCAATACAATTCTGAAGGATAAACCCTTTTAATGCAAAAGACATATTCCTGATATAGCCTGTATTTTGGGACAGTGCAATGAATTTGTTTAAGTATATTAAGAATGATAACTGGCTCATAGTTAGTAATAAACAATAAAGAACATGTGGAATATTGGATGTCAGACTGCACTTAAACTCAAAAGAAATGGAAAAAACTGAATGCATATTTTAAGCATATTTTACATCTCATAAAGCTATGATTGACATTGTATTTTCCCAAAGAGGAGAATACTGCATGAATCACATAAACTTTGTGCTGTTTATTATTATATTATTATAATAATATAATGTTTATATGTATATTATTTACTACTGTGGGACTGGGTCATTCTTATTAGATAAAGCTATCAAAAATAATATGATCTACTATTTTTTGATTAATTCTTTCATCATTCTTCTTGCAGCCATTTATGCCCTCTTCATCATGTTCTGTTGTGACTTGTCATCACTTGAGCCTGAACTGAATCAGTTTGTCATGTCAATGAGAAAGTTTGCCTTCATTTGATAAAATATTGTTTAACTCAAACTCTTTTCAAATGATACTACAGAGGTTACAAGCCATATCAAACGACAACACTGTTGTGAAACTACTGTACCTCTTCCAGCTCAAAGGAATTAACCTGCTGAAGGTTACTGGAGCATTTGCCCATGGCCTGATGCATCAGAGGATTCGGATACTGTCTTTGCCCCTCAGTAACTGGCTTTTTATGTGTTTCAGCATGGGAGCCTTCTGAAGCCTGATTGTAATCTGGCGTTTTTAAAGAAGAAGAAGAAATGTCATCACCTTCCCAGCCAGTTACGGTTATGCAATAATGACTAAAGCTACCACTGGGTTCCATGACAGGAAGCGATCGAGATGAGTCATCCTGTGTGGCTTCACCTGAAGAGGCTAAATTGTCTGTGCACGACTCCCCACTAGGCTTAGTCATGGAGGTTTGCATACTGGATTTCTGTAATCCAGAACAGGGGTGATCAGAGCTTTTTTTCTCGGAGGGGATATAAGTCACACTTTCCAAACTGCGTGTGCTCTGACAGCAAAAAGGTGCCCGATGTATGCTCTCCACTATCTGGGGGCAGATTAAATCATATGTAACCTTGGCAGCAAGCTTCAGCTCAGCTGTTCTTCTGTCACTTTGTGTCAAACAGGAGTCTGGCGCTGCCTGACATGAAAGTGACTTATATTGGGTTTCTATCACAGTTTCTTCTGATGATGATTCTACAGATGTTCTCACACTCCGAGTCATGCAGTCAGGGTCTGTTAGTTTGCCATTATTTTCATTAGGGTCAACGTTATCTGCCTGTTTATCATCCTCCATCTGCTTTTGACAGGTTTTATTTCTGTTCTCTTGAATGTCCGTATCCGTTGACTGCTGAGCTTCCTGCTGCGTTTCCTGCTGAGTTTCCTGCCCATTTGCATCATCTGTGAGCTGCCTAACATCCATAGCTGAATTATTCCTATTACATTCTTCTAAATCCAGCTTCTTGTTAACTCCAGTCTTAACTTTCAACACTATATCCACAACTTCTGGGAGGCTGGCTCTTTTCCTGGGAGATGGCTGTGGAGAAGTGGAGTCTGACCCCCGGGGAGTGCCTGTGTAGAGACACATCTTATTGACGGTGTCCTTCAGCCTCTCCACCGGAGATCGCGGCTCACTACGAATGCTACTCCTGAACCGTTCGATCCTCTCCACAGGAGAAGAGAAGGTAAACTCTGGTGTGGACAGTTTCTGGAGTGGCGTGCGAGACACATGGGAGTAAAGGGAATAGAAAGCGTTGGCCATTGCTGTGAGAACTTGAACTTGTCTGAAACGACCTGTGGAAATAAACAGATCTCATGTAAATGGGTCTAATTCACCTTATCACACATTAAATTATCTTATACAGATCACATGCCAAAGCAAGATAATCGACAGAAGAGCTAGAACTGGATAGTCTTACTAGCAAGAGAGAGGCTGGGGTCCTCCTCTCTTATCCGCCGTAACTGTGAGTCCAGAAAGAGGCGGAAGTTGATGCCCTGAGCCTGAGAGGGAAAGGTAAAGAAGCGAGGAGGGATGCGCACAGTGACCTGTGGCTCTTCACAGCCGAAACCCAGCTCGTACAAAGTCTCCTCTGCATCCTCTGAACGCAACTGGAGGACCTCCGTTATACTAGTGTGAGAAAAAGGGAGAGAAAATGTATTCAAGGATGTATGTCACTGTTGTACAGGTGTTTTATAACATCATGAAAGACGGCACCACTATAGAAATGTTAGAAATGGTGTCTACCATGTCATCCAAGTGAAAACCATTCTTGAAAATCCTTTAAAAGTGCTGAAAACTCACGTTGATGAACTTTTCAAGGTTGAGGAGGAGAGGCAGCTAGAAGCTATGCTGTGGCCCAAGTTTAGTGATGGCAAACATAGACCTTGACGGTGACAGGGGGTACTATACACAAAATGTGGAAAATGTTAGAGTGCATACAGCCTGCATACTAAAGCCTTTATTGAAGCATGTTAATTCAGATATTTTTGGAAGAGTTGTTCGCTGACCTGGCGAGCCTGCTGTGTTGTTTAAAGGACGGCTGCCGTGCCAGGCTTCGTGGTAACCACAGAGTGAAAAAACAAGCAAATAAACCACATTAGATTATTTATTTAAGTTTCTTTAGCACTGATTTTGTAAATTTACAAAGTCACATGGTAGATTTAGTCTACAATCACACAGTAAAGCTTACAGCTGCTACTCACCTAGTTTCAGATGTAGCTTCTCCACCATGTAGCCCAGAAGCTGGAACAAGGAAACCATGTTCATTAAAATTACAACGTGTCACACTGTCCTGAGGCATGTTTAAGGAAGCAATATTTTAGTAAGAGACTTGGATGACATTTTAGTTGGTATTTTTTATTTTGGGTGAACTAGTGATAATCCATTTAAAATTAGGAGGAACTTTGTTGGCTACACCTGTTCAAATACTTGTTATCACAAGTTTCTAATTAGCCAATCACATGGAAGCAATTCAATACATTTAGGCATGTAGACATGGTCAAAACAACCAGCTGAAATCTGGGAAGAAGAGTGATTTAAGTGACTTTGAATGTGGCATGCCTGAGGCAACTGTCCTTGTGATTTGGCACTAATATGAATTGAATTAGTGAAATTGAATTGTGTTTCTCTTTCAGAAACTGCTGCTCTAGCAGGATTTGCCCACAAAACCATGTCTATGAAATAATAGAAATACTCGGAAAAAGAAGAAATGCCCTCTGAGCCACAGTTCTCTGCTTATTGATATCCAGCTCTGCTTTGGACAAAGGTGGGAAAAGCAGTGGTTAAGGCTAGGTCTGCAGCAAATTAATGCAAAGCCATTTTCTAGAAAATCAGCTGTGGCCATTATCTGCAGTTTTCACTAGTAGAAATGCTGCATTCCAGTGGCACATCACACAGACTTTGAACTATGGAGCTGAAACAGCCAGATAACCCCAGGCCAACTCAATGTGATTCCTAAAGTTCCTTTGGGGAAACAAAAACACTGTGTATGTATGTATACACTTGTGTGCATTTGTGTGAGCATGCATGTACATGAACAACGTATGCTTACCATCCGCTCCAAGACTCAGGTCATCGGCAAAGTTGCCGGCTTGGAGCACAGATTCTGAAGAAAGAAGACAAAAGATATGAGTGATGAAATGAGATGAGAAATACTTTGATTATTATTATTTATAAATAAATAAACAGAAATTACAGAAATAAATAGACAGAAATTACATTTTAATATAATAAAGTGTTTGGATAAAAATAAAGGAAATATAAGGAAGTTGTATTTTACCTGAATGTTTCCTTTTTCTGCAAATAACTACATATAATAGCCTATTATAAAAATTGTTCTACTTTTTACTCCATTACATTTGTTTGACAGCTTTCATTCCATCTGTTTGTTGGCCTGCAAACTCCTGCTATGTGATCAGGAGTTGAGGAACCAAAATCATCTTTGGCCTCTGAAGGTTCAGATATTATGTCATCGTTGCTAAAATCACAGACCAAACATACTGTAGCATAGGTATGTACTAGTTAAATATAATATACTACTCACAGTTCATGAATTTATTTAAATGAAAATTTATTCAAATTAGTTCCAACTAAAATAGAAACATTTATTAGCATAACATCAAGATCTGAAAGCCTCATTCGGGAAATTAAAAATCATAGGCTACTGCAAACTAATACTAATTTTAACAATGACGTTTGCTTCAGCTCCGACTCACCAAAACTCAGCTGACCGCTGTTCTCCGAGCATGCATCTGACCTGTAAGACATATGTTGATATTTAATACATAAACACAGTGAGATTCAGTGTGATGACTTTATTAAATAAGGAATTACATTTGCATAGATAGCTTCATCTGGAGTATAACAGCGTAAGAGCTTGTGAGAGCTGCTCCTTAATCAAGGAAATGTTGAAGTCTGTCAACTTCCTCTTGTAATAATTCAAGCCACTGCCTTCAAACTAGTCCAGTCATTTTCACTTTAAGTTATGAGGAAGCATTTATTTCTTTTGCTGTACTGTTTCCTTGTGCTGGAGGTCATTTAGGTGCAAGCTTAGACTATGCAGCCACTCACTGACCAATACAAGTGCAACTTCCTTTTTAATAACTTATGTAACATTAAATAATCTGTCTGTGTGTTTCTGCCTAATAAGAGAAAAAACAGAGAGGAAATGATTATCTCCTTCTAGTTATATAATTTTCTTGCCCAGAAAACAAACATTACAAACAGTGAAACAGCAGAAGTTATGAGTGCGGTTTTCTTTGTGTGTAATGATAAATTTGCACCCCCAACCATATATTTTAATTGTTATTAATAACAGGCTTCTTCTGTGACGCTTCACACAGAACACACACTTGATCGTCTGCAAACAAGAGTTGCCAAATTAGCAAAAGGTCAGTTCGGAGCATCAGTTCTACGGTTTGAAAGTTTCAATTAAACTTTTTTTTTCTACAATGGAACAATGAAAACTCATCATCAAAGGTAAGTTTGGTAAAAAACAACACTGTGGCTGCCCTTGCTGCATCTTCTTCCTGGAACACCTGACTTCAGAGAGTTTCCACTTGATATATGCAGCTTCAGCGTTCAAAAAACCTTATTACAAGAAAAACAAGTAGTAAAAAATTTCACTTACCCACAACCGAGAAGCCAGGTCTCAATCTTTCCTGTAAGGTATCCTGTGGACATCACACTTTTGTTTATGAGCAATTCTTGATGAATAAACATATGCATCATCTTTTTATTAACTGGCAGTTACCCTTTTAATATGCATATTCCATTATGTATTACTGCATTTTTGCTATTTGAATGGTACGACAAAAAGTATTTGTTGGTTATTTCCACTATTTATTTTGTACCTGATAAATAGGACACAGAATATCCAGCTACTTATGTACCCCCCACGTTCCAGAGTCTGCTCTTACCGTCAGAAAACACATCATCGTCAGCTATAGAGGCAGATGGAAGCGCGCCCAGTGGCCCTTCGGGTTCCTCCAAAGTGACCCACTGTCGGCTGCTGTTGATCCAGGCTCGCCGCCTCACTGTGGAAGGCGAGCTCTCCATCTCCTCAGTTTACAGACAGCCAGGGGATATGGCTCTGTCGAAGCTTCCGGGGTGCAAGGAAAGAGTCGGAGATAAAACATCAATGCAACAACACAGATTTAGGCTTTAATGTTTAGAAGGATGAAAACATTTTTACTCTAAAGTCTGTTATATGCAGGGTTTTCAGTGAGTATCCTTTATTATTAAAGCTGAACTAGACGTTTTTACAGGTGCTTCCTTCTAAGTAGTAATGTTTCTTAAACATGCATGGATTACACTTCATATTGTTAAACCTAACAGCAAACACAACTACACTGCTTGAAGTTAATCAAAATCAGACAAACGTGGAAGATGAGGTATTGTACCTTAAAGATGTGGAGAAATGATAAAATGACAGATGAATATGTTTAAAACATCTGGTATGTTGTAGTTAAATGTTCAGATAAAATGCATACAGAAACGTAAACAACATATAAATATATAGGTAGTAGAACTAATGTTACGTGGCCTCTAGTTGCCTTCAGAATGAGTGACTGATAGAGCCAAATCATTTCAAACTAAAACCATTATAAATTAAAAGCCATAATTGAGTTTAATAGGACGATCACAAGTAGGATGCTATAAATATTATTCACAATAATAATAATAGAGTCTAGTAAAATTTCCTCCAGCCACTTACAGCAAAGCGTGTACAGTTGGCCTTTAGAGCTGAATTAATGCTGTGAACGAAAAGAGGCTTTACCTTCATCGGCGCAAGTTTCAGTTCTGTATCAGAGGCGCTCTTTCCTGTATTTAAATGTGAGATACTTCATCTACAGTCTTTAGAAATCTGTCAAACGGCATCCAACAAATTCCCGTTTATCAACGACCGATTAACGAATACGCCTTTCGGGTGATTTCCTTTCGAAAACAGTTATAAGGCAGGCTGAATATGCGCGGATCTTGGCGGTGAAGCGGTTTGAGACGTCTGTGTAGGAAGTGCCTTTGCATCTCATGTGAAGGTTAATCAGCGTGGGACGCAGCTGCCGCACATCCTGCAGAAACAGAAACACACAGGCCGTTTGTGGAAATGTCAGAGGTAAAGGCTGACGACGCTGCACAAGCGCGTATCGCAAACAGGCAAATGTTGCGTCCTATTTGCAACTCACCTGTGATATTTGAATAAAAACAAACAAACATTATTTTTGTGTTCAACGCCTCATCATCATCTTCGCAGGAAGAATCGTTTTCATTCAGGGTGTGTAGCTGTTCATGAACCAAAAACTGCTGTGCTTCTAAAATCACTCAAGCTGGGAAGTTTTAATATTGCTGCAAGTCACTTTTAACGGTTAATATTTCACTCACGCTCTTATGACCCATCTAAAAAACAGTGGTGGACAATAACGGAATACATTTACTTGAGTACTGTACTTAAGCAAATTTTTTGAGTATTTTACTTTACTTGAGTATTTATTTTGGGGAGAACTTATGACTTTCACTCCATTACATTTCAAAGACAAATATTGTACTTTTGACTGCACTACATTTCTAGGAAGCTTGCCGTTACGCGTTCCTTTTGGCTCATAGCCATATCAGAACTTTGTTGTTGCTCTTTTTCTTTACTGAAATGCAATTGGCCGCACGCTATGCGCCTCACAAGAATGGGAACCAATCGCAGTCGCCGCTCACACTTGGAATTACGTCATCGGCGACTCGACCTGTGCTCCCGCTTTCATTCAAACAGAACTCGGCAATGCTAAGCCTGGTGACAAGTGAGAGCGAAGCTATGGCGCGGTTTCAATACAAAAATTACGAATATTGCACACCCAGTGGCTGCTTTCTTGTCGCAGAAGGTTATATCCATTGTGAAGCCAGCTGCTGATCTGTTTGAGAGGCTGGCACTGGTAAGGGGCCGGTGTTCTGTAAACATGACGGAAGCAGTTTTCAAAAGGTAGCACCAACAGATAGACATACTGTAGCTATCCAGATGCACCATGGTAGATAAATCTGACGAGGTATTGGCAAATGAGAAGGAGGCTACCGAGAACTTGCAAACTCC